>CAJNDT010001114.1:0-60000 GCA_905221615.1 Symbiodinium sp. CCMP2592
CGATGTCTGTATATACGTATATGTACATCGATTGTAATCTGAGAATCATGACAACAAATCCTAAGCTCCAAGTCAAGCTTTTGAACATCCCGATCAGGATGCAAAACACCGCCAAAAGTCTCCGAGAAAGCTATATACACATTATTTGCGTGTGCGCTCGCGCACCAAAAGGCTTTTGTACACATAATGACTGCATGCCGTCTGACTGTGATCCACCAACCATAAAGCCTGAAATCCTGCATCATCTGAACTTACAAGCCTGTGCCAGAAACAACGAAACTACCAAAGAAATCCAGAAACCGGATACAAAGCTCAATTAAGAGGACTCAAGCCCTCAGAGAGGCAGATCTGGATTGATGTGCTTCACCTGAGTCGTCTCAACTACGGACACCGAGCCTGGGGCACTTTGGCCCTTGGGGTGTAGGGCCTGTCGGGGGGTTCGAGTCTTACCACGGTTACCACGGTTGACGGTTGACGGTATAGGGCTTTAGGATTAAAATGATGAAGCTTTGGGGGTGCTCAGACCCGGCAAATACTGGGTTCAGAGCCCTCCAAGACAATCCCAGTGAAACTGTGCTCCTGTTGTGGACATGACCCCGGAACACCCAACTCTCACCCGGTTCGTGTAAACCCTGATTGGCGCAAACTCGGGCAGAAGGGTTCTATCAGCCGAGCGACGACTGGGTCATGCGTCAGTGTGCGCATACCTTGGCACGGTTTTGGGTTTGGCAATCCGAGGCTCCAACATGTTTAGTTATCCTGATCAGTATCCTCCTATATAGCTTGTATGGTAAATAGATATTGCATGCTTTTGAAAGTTCACCCTACACCTAGACCCCCCAACCACTAAATACCCACTATAAATAAGGAATCATAAGGGCTCAATTAAAGGGTGCTTGGGGGGTTCCGGAATACCTAAACCAGCAAGTACAGCCCCTAGCCTGCGAAAAAACACCCCCCCCAGCTCCAGCCAGATCCCAGTTCAAACCACTTGAGGCAGCAGCCCCTGCGGCCCCAAAATCGAGATCAGGTTCCAAAAAGAAACAAATTTCGCTCGTCCTGGTAGTAGTAGTAGTAGTAGTAGTCGTGGTGGTGGTGGTGGTGGTGGTGGTGGTGGTGGTGGTGGTGGTAGTGGTAGTGGTAGTGGTAGTGGTAGTGGTAGTGGTAGTGGTAGTGGTAGTGGCAGTGGCAGTGGCAGTGGCAGTGGCAGTGGCAGTAGTAGTAGTGGTAGCAGTAGTAGTAGTAGTAGTAGTAGTAGTAGTAGTAGTAGTAGTAGTAGTAGTAGTAGTAGTAGTAGTAGTACCTTTTCCAGCACCCAAACCCTTAGCGAATTCTATATTGTAAATCCTAAACCGTACATGCGATAAACCCCAACATCTGAAACACCAGCCCTGTCTGGGATGTAAACTTCAACCCCAAACCCCTCCATCAGCCGCACGGCTAGACCTTAGCCAGAAAGGGTTTTAGGGTTTACCCAGACCACAGACCATTAGGGACCCTATTTCAATTTACAGCATATTCCTGACTTGGTGGCCTATAGAAAAAGGCCAGTACTCTGCACATTTTGGGGGTCCAGGTCGGGTTCAGGGTTTTGGGGATTTAGGGCTGGTTTCGTGCTTCCCAGACCTTCCAAAATCCTTTGATTAAGAAATATGCCTTAAATCATAATTTAAGGCATATTCCTTGAACAATGGATTTTGGAAGGTCTGGGTTCAGGAAGCAAACCTGCTTCAGACTTCCAATGGACGCTGCAGCGCAGAAAAGGATAAGCTGGGAAACTACTGAATGGCTGGTTGTCAAAACTAGGGTCCCTTTTTGAGACATCAGGTGCCGTATTAGAATAAAGGCCGGTTGCCCTAGGGGCGCTCCTCTTTATATATTTAAGCCCAGCAAAGGACCATGATCTTGACAACCACCCAAATGCCAAGCTGCCTTGCGCCACTTTGCGCTGAAGCAGCTTGGTCGTGGGCCTGGGCGGAACTACGAAACCCTAAACCCTAAACTGAGGAGCCCAATTTATCAGAGTATGGTTTACCCCAAAGACCCCTAAAGCTCGGGTACTGCCCCCATACACTAACAGTCTATAATAGGGATACTATTAATTAAGGTCCGAGTATATCTATATTATGAATATTATCAGTACTAGATTCTAGCTGTTATTGTGTGGGGCAGTACCCAACCTGTACCCTAGACTCCTAGACCCTGGACCCTAACCAGGGTTTGAAGGGTTTAGGGTGTCTTATAACTAAGGGGCCTTACAAACCAGAGTAAAAGGTTTTTGGGTATATGTTATAAGAAACTCTCCGGAAAACCGGTAATCCTCAGGATTAAGCCTAATAGAATAATGCTGCAAAATTCAAAGAACAGGGCTCTTACGAGGCGTGGTGCCACTGAATGTGCAGGATCCTGTATTGAAGCATCGACTTGACGAAAGGAGCCTTGAATCGAGCCAGGTCAAGCATTCAGGCTTTCGGGCTGAATAGGGTTATGAAGATTTTATCATCAGGCGCTCACATGTTTAGGATTCGGAGGGTTTAGAGCTTACGGTGGTGGTTTTTATGAGCCTCTGAAAGATCCAACGTCTTAGAGCTGTAGTAACTTTAGCCTTCAGGGTTACTGCTGCAACCCTAAACACTTAACCTCCTTCGGCACTGAGAACAGCGGCTCTAAGCGTTTAGGGTTTAGGGTTACCGGGTTTAGTGCGATTGTTCCCAGAACTCTCAAGAACGCTGCACTGCCGGAAAAGCTGGCTAGACATTTTGGGTTTAGGGCTTAGGGTTTAACATCCCCTCCTTAAGGAACACTCCTTAAGTCATCCTTCCTTCTCAGTATCCTCAAACCAAAACGCTGAACCCAACCCTCAAAACTTTAGGACCCTAATAACCCTTCTTAGATAAGCTAAACTACATCCTCAGCCCCAGCACTCCAGAAGAAACCTGGTTGAGGAACCGCTATATGCCCTCAACCCTACTTCCTCAAAGCCTAAAGCCCTGACCTGAACCCCTAAGCCCCCTATAAAAACTTGCAAAGGCACCCTTGCAGGAACACTTAAAGGCCCCCTTAAAAGAACCCCAAAGGATCCCTAATCTCCAAAACCGTGGTTTCAAGAAGCCTTAAGCCCTAAACTCCTAAAGCGTAACCCCTAAATCCTAAGCCGTAAACCCCTAACACTGTCTCCAAAACCGTGGCTTCAAGAAGAAATCCTAAACCCTGAAGCCCTCTACAAGCCCTAAACCCTGAACCCTACATACTACCTTAACCCCAAATAACCTACCTTTTTAAGGACTTATAAAAAGAAATCATATTAGGGAACCCTAAAAAGGTAGAGGGTCCAGGCCCCAAAGGGCTCTCGGGTTTTGTGCTGTCCCAGCTACTCCTCCTTCCCGTCCACGCAGCTGGTGCAGCCTGTTTAGGGGTTTAGGGATCCTTTAACAGGGTGCTGTCAGGGTTCCTTTAAGGGATCTATGGCGTCTAGGGTTTAGGGTTTAGCGTTAGGGGTTTAGGGGTTTAGGGCATTTGTGGGCGTTGTTTTCCTTAGGGACTGAGTACCCTAGCCCTACAAAGATTAAACTTTTCTATTGTGGTAGGGTTATAAGAACCCCGAGAGGTTAAAGGCTACGTACGCAGCTACTAGGTTGTTGAGGGGGGAGTTGGATTTTTGGGTCTAGGCTTTAAGGTTTGCGGTTGGAGTTCAGGGTCTATAGGGCTTGGTTGTTTTTTTCAGGGTTTGGGGTTTGGGGATGGTGGTTGGAAACCGTCGGGGCTTCAGGCTTTGAGTACTTAGAGGTCAGTAGGGTTGTAAGTGCCCTGGTGGGGCTTCTAATCGCCTGACATTGCTAAACCCTAAACCCTAAACTCCTAACTCCGCGTACGGTCGGATGCTGAAACTGGTGGGGCTTTGGCTTTGCCATAAGGAATGTACGATCTGGGAGCTGAAGTTCTTGAAAGGGCGGACAACGCCCAGTTCATCGACCTCTGCGCTGGAAGTAAGAAGCGACATCCCCTTTTAACCCCCATAAAACTCGCAAAAAAAACGAAGATCTCACGAGCAAGGCAGCCATGAGGGTATGAAAGGGGTTCTATAATAGGGCTCCGTTCAAGGGTTCCTTTGCAGGAACCCTGGAAGGATACCCTAAATACATCCCGATCCCAGAACATCATTAAGGGTTCGGGTTCGGGTTAAAGGGTTTAGGGTCCCCCTTAAACCCTAAACCCTAACTTAGAGTTTAGGTTTAAGGGTTGAAGCCTTGAAACCTCAGCTACTCAACTCCCTGGTGCTTAGTAGGGAATGGGGTATAGTAGTCCCTATACAATCCCCAATGATAGTCTCCATATAACCCATCCCCCCATTCCCTTCTAAGAACTAGACAGTAGCCCTTCGTCCCTGGAGACGGCTATGATACACCCAACCCCTTCACCTTCGGAGCTTTTGAATAGGGTTTAGGGTTCAGGGTTTAGTTTAGGGGTTTAGGAGTTTAGGGATTGAATCTCTGAATCTCCAAAGCAACCGTCCGAAAAGCCGTAAGCGAATCCCTCGTAAACAGCATCACCAGGAAAAAGCTGAAGCCTGAAGCCCGTCCCAAGCGGCTTAGGGTTTAGGGTTCCGGGTTAAGGGAGCAATCCGTGCCTCCCTTCACAAAGTGCATGGTGGGAGGCCTCGCAGCTTCGTGCTTTGGAGCTTGCGGCATTTCAAGGTGTAGAGTGGCAGGGCTAATCGTTCGGGTGTCCGTACGCAGCACTGGGCTCGGGCTTTCAAGATTGAAGCAAAGCCGTCAGAAGACTAAACACAGGAACCATAAAACCCTAAGACCTACCTCCAAAACCCGACCAAAACCCGCACACACTACAACCCGAAAATTCGATTTCTATCACAAGACCCATTGGGGTTCTTTGCCAGACATCCCACCCAAGGCCCTGTACCTAAGGAAGACGAGAGCCGTTTGAGCAACACGATGCACCTCTTCAAAATCCATAGTCCAATAAGACCCTGACAACAAACCCCTAACAGATACCTTTGCAACCCTGGTTACCTTAGGATAAGTCTCATGTAACCCCTACAGTAACCAGTATTGTTACCTTATATAACCGCGAAAGCAAGCCTGAAAGCTACAGAATAACTTGTTTAAACCTCATAGCCACCCTCGTCCCGCTATATAAGCCTTCTAGTAGCCTTCATAAACCCTATAATCCTAAATCCTAAACCGTTTATAATTACCTTCTAAAGCCAAGCGTCTCAGGCTCCCGGTCGTACTGCACCTGGTAGGAGTAGAAGAGCGGGGTGCCCATGATCCAAATCGGACCTTACCGTGACAGGGGGGGGTTTTAGGGTTTAGGGGTTTAGGGTTTAAGGGTTTAGGGTTTTCAGCCTCTTCTTCTTACCGTGACGGGAGGGGTCCAGTTGGCCATGCAGGGCTTCGCAGTTTCTTTACAAGAGCTTCTAAGGACTTGCAAAGAGGATGCAGGGTAAACGGTTTCATCCCAAAGCCCAAAACCCTAAGATTGGACCAAACTAACAGCTTAGACACCAGGGATTGGGCGGAGAAGACTAAATCATGAAGGCCTAAACAAGCTAACAAGCTACCTTTTTCAAGACCTATATAAGGAAATCATAATCGGGAGCCCGAAAAGGAAGGTCCAGGTAAACCCTAAAGCCTCGATTCTGAAGCTAGGATACCCAGTAACCTAAGACTAAAAAGGCCTCTCTTTTTGGTATAGGGTAACTTTATAAGGAACCTAGGACTACAAAAAGGGAATAAGGGTACTACTGGGCATCCTAGCCCCTAATTTTCGGAAACCCTAAACCCTTTATAGAACCCTTATAGATCCCTTTAAGGAACCCTTATAGATCCCTTTAAAAAGGGAATAAGGGTACTACTGGGCATCCTAGGAAGGCCTGAAGCCTCCAAGTCCCTCGTCAAGCTGCCGTTCTTCAGCGTGTTGTACCGGAGAGGGCTAAAGGCTGGCATGCAGACCTCAGAAGCAGTGGGTTTAGGTTTTTGGGTTGAGGGATTTGTGGTTTAGGGAATGGCGCGCATGGGGTGTCGGATTTGAGGTTTAGATGCTAGAACGCAGACTTTATGGTTTGTGGTGTGGAGTTTACTGGCTGAGGGATCTGGGGTCAGAAGCAGACGGCTGAGGGATTGAGCGTTGAGGATTTATCTGCGCTGCTGGTCTTGGAAGTGTAGGGTATTGAAATGAATTTGTAAGGGCTGTTGGACATGATGGTGCTTAGGGGATTCGTTTCAGCACACACCGTGAAGCCAGAGACCTCTGTGAAAAGAGCCCAAGCCCTGAGACGAGAGGGCTCCGGATCGGCTTAAAGACCCTAAACTGCGCTTTTAAGAAACCAGGGAGAAAACTGTATTAACTTGTATTTCATAAAGCCCAGTAAACTCTAAACCTTGAACCCTAAACCCGCCTGCGCGACAAGCTGCGGAGACGGAAACCCTGATCCCTCATCCTCAAGCCCCGAAGGAGAACCACAACCTACTTCTTTTAGAGGGTCCCAATAACTTCTGTACTTTACCAAGGTTTCTCACCAGATCCTACAGCACAGTATTCTATGGCCGTTTAAGGCAAGCCTACATTCCCCCTGATAAACATACCTTTGTAATTAAGACTTCTTAATGTACGTCCTTACACAAGGTAAGACACGGGAGTTTCCGAAATTAGGGGACCCTAATTTGGTACCCTAAATAGAGGATCCGTATTATAAGGACCCCAAAATACGGTTTCTCCTACTTTCGGAAACTCCAATATTAGCGGTTCGCGTATTTCCGACAACCGGAAGCGGATTCCGTGAGTCTGACGTAGGCAACCGGCCTCCATGCCGCACTGGGGCTTGGGGGTTACAGTTGAGGATTTAGGGTTTTGGGCTTTGGGGGTTTAGGGGTTTAGGGTCTAGGGGTTTGGAGGTTTAAGGTTTAGGGTCGGGAAGGAGCAGGAGAGAGAGGAGCAGCAGAACTAGCAGAAGCCGCCGCAATACCAATTCAGAAAACAAGTGAGACAAGAGCGACAAGGCATTACAAAAGTATGAACTAAGACCTTGCTGAGGCATGACGGCAGCAACAACGACAACCACCTCTGTCACTGTCCGTGGCTTTGGGCATCATCAGCAACACGACTGTCAACAGCAACATTTTATGATCTCGGGTTTCGGGACTCTAAACCCTTAACCCTAAAACCTATCTCGAGACTTTCCCTGGGCTTTGCTGACCCAGCTACATTCTCCTGAGTCACTGTCACGACTTCGATGGGCAAGTAGCCCATCAAATGTTCAACCACCTTGGTCGGCGGTCATTTAAATCTACTTCAGGTGTGCAGATTTCGTCGTGTAGGTTTCGAGCACCGGGGAGCTTGTGATTAAGTTGTTCAGTTTTTGCTGCTCCTCTTCCTGGGGGTTGTATCGATTCATGTCCCCATTTGCCAACGGATATGCTTGAAACTTGAAGGTTTTTTTCTTTTGGCTCATGCGGGAATCAGGATTTCGTTGCTCGCAAGAACAAACATGGGGCTCCTTTTGGCTGAGGTGTGGAAAAAGGAACATCAAGACCGACGCAGGAATGCTCTACTTTTCAGTGCAGCCCAGTGGTGGTACATCTGGAGCTTTATTTAAGCTGCGTACACAGAAACCCTAAACCCAAACGGCTACCGTCCCAAACCTGCAAGCCCACGCCTTACCTCGAACCACGCGCCTCTAATTCCTAAACCCCAGTGTCCGAAACCCCTTATTCAGAAATACGCCTCCAATCATAACAGGGATTCCCGTGTAATTTAATACATTTCCTTGATCAACATGTTTCGGAGTCTTTGGGTCTCAACCCTGATCTGGGCCCTCAATTACGCGCCTGGTGAGCAATGGGCGCCGTGGACATGAACACGTAGGAGTTGGGCTCCAGCACTAGCCTCACGAGCTATGACATTGGTTTTCAGGGGTGTCGTTTGTGTCCCATTGTGGAAACAGGGATGTATTAGGTTTCATGCATTGTGCAAGCATGCAACACACATTGTATATGAGCACTTCTCATGTTTAGGCTGAGGAGTAGCATTGCAGATGCACATCCCGAAGTGCTCCAGCACTTAATTCCGATACCCGTTAGTTCGAGAAGCTCCTTGGCTACAAGTCCCGGATGTTCGTAAGATGTGGTCTGCGGGATGTTTGGAAGTCACAAACTTGCCTTCCATAACTTCGTATGCAATTACCTGTTACCTTCATTTCAATTTCAACTAGAGGACAGCACCCTCGAACTCGGAATGCGCAGCCTCGAAAACCTAATGCCAACCCAAACCTTACACTTCGCTGTCTCCGACCCTAACCTTCCAAACCTGTACCGAAAATGCAAATCATGAAACCGAAGTCCCATACAATAAACCCCGAAAAACCCAACACAACCTTCTTGAAGCCCCGCAGCCCTTGACCCTGTCGGCTCAGCCACCGGTACAATATGTCGAGTCTCTCAGGCATTGAGCGTATTTCTTCAACTTGGGGTACGCAGCTTAAATGATATTTGGTCGTGCAGCCGAACCCGTAATCAGGGGCTTGCGTGCTGTGCTGGAAATAACAATTGGGGACATACATATTCTGTTATGGTACATAAAACATCCGGGAACAAGCTTCGAAACCACATAGATGTACAGTTAAACCTTACAACAGCAATGACGAGCTCACCCACTCGTGACGGCAACCGGCACTCTGACTCGAGAACGGATAGGACACGTGAGTGAAACAAACGAATTCGCGTGGACTCGTAGTTGCTGGCGCGATGATGTTGAGGGGCGAGTGTGACTAAAGCCTAATGACAACAGTTCCGCTATGACAACCTGGAAGTAGTATCATGTTAAACATCTAACATCCCTGGTGTGACGAAGCGGGGGCAAGCTTTATAACGAATATTCTGAATGCGCCAGGCCGGTAGACTCCTTCACCACGCATCAGTGAATAAAGCACTGACATTGAAATCGCAAACAGTACGCGGGTGCCGTTTCCAATCGGTGTACAAATTTGGCGGCGTCCCGTAGCATGCGCAGAAGTTTCGCAGTGCAATACGAAGGGTCCCACTGTTTATAGTTAACAAGGGTCCTGGTAGATGTTGGGTTCAACAAATTGAAACTCCCAAACTGCCCGCACACCCTAAACCCTGAACCCTAAACAACCCTGGCTCCGAGGTGTCCTCGTCTAGGACTCTAGGAGTTTAGGATCTGCGGGTTTAGGATGTTGAGCGTCCAGGTTCAGGAATTAGGAATGTCGATGGACAACGGCATACTGGTTTGAGTTCAGGCGAGCAGCAGCCACTATAACATGGCATGTGTGCATTTGAACATCGCCCTCCGCAGAACGTGGTACAAAAGCCACGAAATGGCCGCCATGTTGGGGCACCCTAAACCCTAAGCTCTAACGTTTGGGCAGTTAAATTGTTCGGGATCCCGGGTTTGCATCGTAAACCACACCATCACCGACACTAAACCCGAAACCCGAGTTGTGAACGAAGATTACACCCTAGGCACACATCTGGGTTTAGGGTTTAGGGTTCATTCAACACCCTGTAGTGCCATGCTCCGACGCCCTGAAAGTTTAGGGCTTTCTCCCGTGTTCGGTTTTGGATTTGGTTAGATCTCACCGGCCACCACTATGCGTGCTCTTGGGCCGTTAGCAAGCTTCAGAAGCCGCTCCTAAAAAACCCAACACCTCAAACCAAACCGGTGAAATAACGGTATCCCTTTGCCGTTCCCATCTGATTTTGCCAGAGTATACCCCAAAACCCCGATCTGTTTATTAAGGCTTAATACTAAAGCCCCAATCCCAAACCGTAACGAAGATCAAGCCGAAGGACGTCTCCTGATAGCCGGCTGTACCCGCTACATGGAAACTCAGTGGTGGTAACTCGCCATTGAGGTCACTGCTGTTGCCTGCGTATCAGCATTTTGGGCATAACGGCTTAGGGTTTCGAGCTCGGGGCTTAGGATTTTAGGAGTTTGGTTTGGGCAGTTTGCTCGAGTTTGCTTCTTAATTTGTTTGACCTGGGCTCGAACGGTTTGGGCTGCATAGCAGACAGGAATCCTGATGTAAGTACATGTTGGTACCGCGGGCAGTCCGCGCTGCAAATCGAACCCATGCGTACAAGAACCGTCTATTGTCTATATTGTGGCTGAATCAAGACGACTTATCGCTGCAACAACAGCAATGGCAATAACTGCACCAACAAGAGCGGTGCCATGAACGATACTCACAAGAGGGCTTTAAAAAACCCTAAAACTAAAGACCCAAATCCCTAAACCCCGTGTCTTGCTGTCATAACAGGAATCCAACTTCAGGAGGCTCTGCCTGCGCGTTCAACGTCGTCTCTGTAATATTAGGGCCTTAATAATTAGAATAGGGTTTTGGGGCCCTTTTCCCCCAAGGTAGCATAAGTAAGCAATTCGTTAGGCCCCTACAGTAAGCCACGGCTTACCCAGGACACACTCATCGGCCCGACTTCAGCACACCCAAAGCACAGCATCCCTACTGCCCCCACCCCGCGCCCGCACCACCCAGACCCACTACTGAGGCAAGTGCCTGTGTTTTTTGGAGCCCACGTGACAACGAGGAGCAGAAAAAACACCAAAAGATATAAGCCAACGAGCAACACAAGAACAGCCACAAAACCAAGAAGTAACACAAATTTGCGACTGGCTAGGATGGGCTGGGCTGTGCTGGTGGACTGGGCTGGGCTGGGCTGGGCTGGCCTGCCCTCTGCTGGGCTGCTGGGCTGAGCTGAGCGAAAATTTTGACCGAAAGTTTTGTTTTTTGTTTTGAATTTTGATTCTGCCGAAAGTGTTTGCTTCTTGTATTGAAATTGTGATTTTGGAAGTGGGCTGGGCTGGTTGGGGCTGGGCTGGGCGTGCTTGGATATTGGTTTGGAGTTGGGCTGGGATCTCTTCCCACACATGCACTGAAAGTTCGAAGCTAATGAAAATGCAGTTCGAGGCAATATTCATACAATTTCTATTTATCCTGCTCTTGAGGGTTCAGGGCTTAGGGGTTAATAGAAACTGTTAAGGGTTTGGGTGCCAATAAGTTTTGAGGGAAAGCTTTGAAGGAAACGTTTTGGGCAGGTTTCCTCTTTTGAAGCCACATTTTGAGTTTGGTTGAGGGGGGGGGCCTCGCGGCTGGAGCGGGAGCGGGTGAAGATGATCTGTGCAGCAGGAACACAGTCATGCTCGAACACAGATCCCAAATACCAAACAGCGCAGAGTGCGTGTCGGGTGCCCTCGGTCACCTTGCCAAACAAAACAGCTAAGCCGCACTACAGCGTCCAAAGCCATTGCTACGCAACCACCGAGTCTCGCGCGGCTGGGAGTATGCCATACCCGAGGTGCGACGGGCGTTGTCCCTGAATGTGAAGTCATTGCACTTGGTCTCGCAAGCCCAACTTCTGAAGGAGGAGCCTCTGGGAGGGGCGCGCGCAGCCCTGCAGGCAGCACAAGGGGGTGTCTCACAGAACGTCAAATCGAGTGGAGGTGCCAGCACACCAACCTTGGCGCTTGGTACGCCGCAGGAAGCGGACCTAACTAAAACAACCGAAGGCGATCGCTAGACTGCAGAGATCGCATACCTAACAGGCATCATGAATACTCCAAGCGTGTGCAAAGGGCTTAACTGCAAGCACAGAGCCGAGGTCCTCCAACAACGACGAACTCATCCAGAGGCGCTGAGGGAAGGACGCGGAAGGACATCCCGCATAATACGAACGCGGGCCTAATTCGCGAACATGGCAGCGTAGACTTCCATGCACGCATGCACGTACATGCCCGGGAGCTTTGCATGTGTGTATGCGTACTTCTATACAGAGGCAGCGACCGGGGTGGAGTCCCTGCCAAACCACTCCTGAGCAAGCCCATCGGCAACAAAGCTTACCACGGAGGCACGCGTACACCAAAAGCTCAGGCCCACAGCCGGAGGCACCTGACCGGTGGCAGCCGAAAAAACACGCAACACCTAATTTGCGCCAGCACAGCTTCACGAGCACCCTTAGCGCAATCCAAAACAACTGGCCTGACGAGCCATAATCGGAGTGCCTACAGCCACAATAATAGATTAGGCTGCAAAACACACGCCACCCAATGGCATGTAACAAAACCTTGTGACGGCAACTGCGCACACCGGACCTCACAATCAGGGTCACGCTACTTCTTGTGCACCATCGCTCCGATTGGCTTCCCCTCCCTCCCATTCGACCTCTCTCGGGAGCACGACTCGCCGAGGACCCCCCGTGCAGAGCCGCTTCCACCTTGAAGATGTCATGCATCCCGCTGCGGTTTCCGTTACATCTACTTTGCTGTCGCAAAACACAGCAGCCGTCTGAGCAATGCGCCGCTGGAAGCGTCGGTGGTCGAGCTTCACTTGCTCGTTAACCACCTACTTAAAATAAACGCGTGCATGTAAAACACAAATTGACCGAAAGTTCTGACCGAAACGTTTTGACCGAAAGTTGTCCGACTGAAACTTGATTTTGAGACGAGCGGAAGGGGCTGGGGCGGGGGGGAGGGGGCTGGGGTTGGGGGGCTGGTTGGGTTTGCATGGCTCGCGGGAGGGTGCGCCCGACGGAGCTCCCAGCGCCACTACGTTTGCAGCTTGAACACGCACGGGTGCGAGCTCCTTTTGGGGAGTGCGTCTTGCCTAAGTCTTGAGTACGATTCCGGCTGAGTCGTCATTTCCTTGTCGAATCGGTCCCAGGACGCCCCGGAACACCTACGCAAATAGGGGGTTTGGGAAAGGCAAAAGCCCAAATTTGGTGGCTTTGAGGAGGCCTGGCAAAAGCAAAACAGCCAAATTTGGGGGCTTGGAGGGGGTTTGGAAAAGGCCACACAGCCAAAATTGGGGGCAAGGAGGGTGTCTGGAAAAGGCAAAAAAACAAATTTGAGGGTTTGGAACAAGCCAAAAAGCCTGTGAGGGTTTTGTAGAAATTGGTTTATCGGTACACTTGCTCCGTTCTTGAACCCAGCTGATTTGCCGCGGCTGGTGTTACAAACAAAGACAAGCAATTTCTATTTATTCCTGTCTTGTGGGTTTAGGGTGTAGGGGTTATGGGTTTAGGGGTTTGGTTTAGGGTTTAGGGACGACTTCGTCCAGCTCGTTCTCGTCGCCTATCAATGTGAGGCCCCTGAAGTTCACGAGCCGGGAGAACCCTTCCCGAGGGCGAAGCTGGAACGCGAGGACTCGAGAGGACGCAAACAGGAAGCACACTGTAGCATATTGTAGTGCACGTACGTCAGGCCAAGTTGGCTACAGAACCTGTTCCGCTCTTGCGACCTCAGACTGTGTAAGGCTCTCTGAGGAACGCCCAATGCACACCCTAGATGGAATCTGAAACGGGGCAAGTTGCCCGCGAGCAACTCGCCTGTGTCATTATGGGTTCCATGAGTCACTGAGCCGGTCATCATGAATGGGTGATATGGAAGACTTTATGAGGTGTGGATAAGGTTTTATCAGGGTTTCCAGGTTATCTAAGCCACCACCAAAGGGACCACAGGTCCGTACAGTTGCAGGTAAACTTCATCATGATGGGACTGTTGCTGTAAGCTGCATTACATTGATGTAATAGGGTTTAGGGTCTAGGGGTTTGGGGTTCGGGGTAAATCCTACACCCTAGGCCCTAGATAACTCTAAACCCTATACCCTAAAGAGAACTCGAGGTTGCTCCGAGGCGTTGGAGTCTGAAGTCATTGAGAGACCCTAAATTGAAGCCGTAAACCATAAACACCCGAACCCTATACCGAAGACCTAAGCCTGAAGAAACCCCCAGCCCCATTAAAGGCTCATTTAAGGGTTCCTGTAAGGTTCCTTGAGGTGTTCCTTGATAGGGGTTCTGTCCCGTAAAGGGGTCCTAAAGTCCACAGCATCTAAAGAGGCCCGAACGACTGGAGTAGGGTGGAAATTGACTCTATTGAGATTCTCAGAGAAATGGTTTGAATTTTCAGACCGCTGCATCATAGCCGAACATCCGAAGGACGGAGCACAACACCCAAGCTTCCACGAGGCCGTGCGCGCCTAGCCAGGTGTAGCAATGCCTGAGAGTGCAAAGAAAGGTTGCCCATAGTCTACCTTGAAGTTCCCTTTCCGGTGTAGCCAGTTATATATGTAGGAGTGACCCAAAACAAGAACTACCATGGAGACTGCAGTCAGAAGTACTTAAGTCCCCAATTAGGGTACTTGCAACCTTGCTTAAAGTCCCACGATCCGTTGAGTAGGGCTTAGGCGGTGAGTTAGGGTCTTGGGTGTAACGGGCAAAAAGATCATTCTTCAAGCTTCCAAGGTTCCAGGTTGCTCCAGGCCTCTGGGGGTTTCTAACAAGGTTTGACTATGTTCTTTTCGCATCACGGTGTTTGAAGTTGTAGGTCGCCGTCTTAGATTGTAGGGCGCTTAAGCTGCTTGGCCGTTAAGGCTTTAGGGTTTAAGGCTTCGGGGTTCGAGGCTGCAGAACGTTAGGCCTTTAAAGCTAAGGGTTTTAGACTTGTTTCAGGATTTGGAAAGGCTTTAGGGTTTCGGATGTTTCGGGTTCAGGGTCTATAGGCTTAAGGGCCCTGGCACTCCAAAACGTCAGCAAAGACCACCTTTAGCAGAAGCGGACACGGGAAACAAACACATCGCGGTTCAACCCTGCATCTGAAACCTTGCCCTAAAACCCTAAACCCTTAACCCTGAACCCTAAAACCCTAAACCCTAAACCCCTAAACCCTAAACCCTTAACCATGAAGCCTAGTCCTAAACCCTAAACCCTCAAGCATGAATCCTAAACCCTAGAGCCCTATAGGATTTGGGTCTCCTACCGGCAGGACGTGAGTTGACGCTACTATGTTTAGGCCAAACTCGTGCAGCACATCACCATGAACCCAGGAAAGTTAGTCGGATAGCTGGAGTTCATGGGTGCCCAGAGAGCCCAATACCCCTTAATTACGGAAATGGTTTTTACTATACAGGGCTTCATATTATGATTTAAGCTATGTTCCTTAATTAAGGGGTTACATGCGGGCCTTAAGATTTAGGGCTTAGGGGTAGTTATAATTGGAGTTATATGTCCCCTGATATAAGCGTTCTCCT
Organism: Symbiodinium sp. CCMP2592; assembly: GCA_905221615.1. Taxonomy (NCBI): domain Eukaryota; class Dinophyceae; order Suessiales; family Symbiodiniaceae; genus Symbiodinium; species Symbiodinium sp. CCMP2592. Next base: position 15,077 of record CAJNDT010001114.1, read on the forward strand.
ACTTACAACCCTACTGATAACCTACCCATGCGCCCGGCAAAAGGAGTCGGCCAGAGTGCTTAGAGACTCTGCACCTATCTATCTACCTATCTATCTATCTATCCACTTACCTACCTACGTATCAAGTTAACCTAAACTAACCGATAACCTAACCCAAGCCAAGCTAAGCAAATCCATGTACGGATGATCTGTCTATACCTACATACATACATGCATACTATAGGGCCCTGAAAAAGTAGAAAAGTGGTTTGGGGCCCATTATACTAAGACTTATGACAAAACAGTACTGGTACTTATTCAGGCCCCCGGATACTATAGTACCCTTTTTCGACCCTTTAACGGAACCCTATTCTACATATTAAGTCGCCTACATGAGGGTTTCAGGGCTACCTCTTGTTTAGGCCCCTACAGTACATACCTCCTGTTGAGCCGGCCGTTCTTCCCAGCTGGGCTGCTGGGAAAAAAAAGACCGCGGAAGTCTGAAGCAAGCTTTAGGGGTTAGGGCCTCGGGGTTTAGGGTTTAGGGGTTAGGGCTTAGGGTTTTGCGGCTTTGGAGCTAGATCCAAAGACCCTAAACCGTTCAGCACCCCCTTCGCAACTGCGATGCCCTAGGGCTAAGTGTTTAGGGTTTACGGGTTCATCGAATCCTAAACCACGTTAAACTCGAAATCCTTCATTCTAAACCAGCCATCAAAACACTTCGCTGCAGGTAATCCGCTTCATCAGCAAGACCATCGTCGAAGCTTTCGATACACCCTGGCAACGAAGTCATGGTTCGTTCATGACATCTTGGGTTCTCACGCTCGAAGTAAAATGCACGGGACTGGGTCTGGGTTCGTTTACGGGTTGCAATTACTTCCCATGCATCAAAAGCACAAAAGGGTTTTGGGTGTAGATGATTTAATAACACCATGTAGGATTATTCAGACCTCTGTAGTCAATTCAGCAGGGGTTAAAATAAAACCGTTTGATTGCTCAGCAAGCAACACCAGGCTTTAAACCGACTTCTTATGAACCCTGGCCCTAGACTTCATGTAACACCCCGGCCCATCCCTCAAAGACAAAGTCATACAGTGGTTGGCGGCACAGTCTGGGGTTGCCGTCGATGCTTTATATGTTGTTGCTGGGTGCAACAATTATTTTATGGTTGTCTGCCTTCCCCAGCCATTCCAATGACCTTCCGTTTCGCCATTGCCCGACCTGCTGTCTTCATTCTTGCACGATGATTCCGAAATGTGGAACCTCAGCCTGTACTCTGCATCCCAAGGCCTTACGCACGCAGGCCCCGTTCATGGCATCCCACGGCTCCCAAGCCTGAACCCTACACCCGAACAAGCCAGAGCTACACTACTCCAAATCCCTACACCTTAGACACCCATGCCACATCTCCAAGAGACAGAATCACTGCTCGCTAAACCCCCGACCCTATGAAGAAACCCTCCGAAGCCACATAAATGCCTATAAAATCCTGTTCAAACCAAATTCCGAAAATCTATTCACCAATAGTGCCGCTTTCAACGCCTAGAAAATCCCAAAACCAGCCCATTACACAAACCTGCAATCGCGAGTCCCGAAGCCCCTCGGCCTGAGGAAGCTCTGCATCTCCTGTGATCATGTCCTGCCGATCAGATTCTGGGTTCTACTGAAAGGATCATGGGGCTTAGTAAATTTGAAATGGTTATAAGTACCTTAGTTGGGGTTATAAGTTATTATGAGTGAAGTTACCCGAGTGATAACCCCAGTCACTAAGTCCCGTGATCCTCCAAGTTGTATTCCTAAGGGTCCAAAGGACCCAATAGTTGGGTACTTAGGTTTCGGATAATAGTTATGTAGGTTACTACTTGGGAGAGTATATGATTATTAGGTACTTCAGGAAGGAACTGAGCTATACTGTACTTAATTCAATATACTTCAGGGTTCTTTTAACGAGGATCCCCAACAACCTAGGAAAAAATGGGTAGCTTTAGGAAACATCCTAGACCATAAAACGTAAGACATGGATCTACTGGGAGACCTAGTTAAGGCTATCAAGTAGCTGAACTTACCTTGCCAAAATTAGGGTGCCTTTAGTTCCATCAGGGTTCTTGGAAAGGAATATAGTTACCAGCAAATAAACTAATTTGGTGTCAGTGCTATGTGTAGGGGCTGTAGGGCCTAGTATCGGGACCTTAATAATTAGAAAAGGGTCTTGGGATAAGTTCTACAAAAGCTTATTCGGGACAACCAGGGAGGATCATTAAACAATATGCGTTGATTTTGTTCGGACACCTTTACTTGAGAGATCAGAACTCGGGGCTCAAGATTTCTTTGGAGATGTTGGCCAAAACCTAAACCCTACGCCCTAAACTCTTTCGAAGGCTGTGGTGGCGAGGGTTCGCCGTGCTTTAGCTCGCTTTAAATCGTTTGAGCTTACGTAATCATGCCATGGCCCAAGCCATGCAAACAGGACCTCAAGGGGATGCTTCTCCGTCTCACTGCCGTAGCCCATTCTTCTGAAGGCAATCCCGCACTGCGTGAAGAGGTGCTTCACCCTTCATATGTTGTTCGCGAGCCCACAGCTGCCACACCCTCAAGTGTAATGTACGAACCTGATTAAGAATCCATGGGCCTTGATGAGGGTTACTTATATGAATCCTACTATATTGGGGTTATAGGCCCAAAGTTTCTTAATCAGGTTCCTACATTAATTAATCTCTTTGGCTGCGATTGGCGATTACGGTGAAGTAGCTGTTAGCTAGAAACTTGAAGGATATCCCGGACATTAATATAGGAGCCTTAATGATGTTAATAAGGTTTCGGGGGCCATTATACTATAGTTATAATAAGGAGCCCCCAAAGTAGTGTAGGCAATTATTCATAAGGCCCCTATAGTAATGTTGCCCCGATGGCCAACTGCTGGCGAGCTTGCATCAAGCGAAGCCGCCACTTGAATACATCGCAACCAAAGTCTCTTGAGAAGCTTCGCCTCAGGCGATGTTGCATACAACACCCTGGCTAGGAATGAATAAGCCGAAAGCTAGGAAGTTCGATGAGCCACACTCAACGATATCGGCACTCCTGCTCTTTCGCGCCGTCGGCGAGATTCGTGCACTTTCCATTCACAAGAGGCTAATGCCAAAAATCCAGAACCCTCATCCAACATGTATTCTCAAATTCTGCACCCTCTCTGCATGGATAGCTGCAAGAATCACAAACCCTAAATCGTAAAACAAAGGCTTCGGGGTGTTTGGGGTTGCAGGGCTTGGGACACCGGATCGGCTTAGCAGGCGGATTCAGGGCCTGCCCCTGCAAGCCCGAACCCTGCACCTCCAAGTAGACCCTACTGTGGGAGCAATAGGTTCTTCATTTTTTGGGCTGTATACAGTATATACAGTAGTATTGCTAGAATTTATAAGCGGCTACATACTATCGAAAACTATTCCGGCCTCCGCAACCCTAAAGCCCTAAACGTGCTCTTGAATCCCCTTTGAAGAAACCCTCGCTTGATGCCAAACCCCCTAAACCCTACACCCTAAACTCTTTCTCTTACTACCCCAATAAGCCGCAGAATTGAAAGGTATTGGGGATCTAGGTCCTTAGATCCCTATGTCGGTCCTTGTCCGCCAGTCCGACTGGAGCATCGCCTGTAGCACATGCCATGGAATCCGAAACCAAAGCCTCCAATGCGTGGTGTTTGGGGTTCAGGCCAGGGTTTAAGGTTTAGGGTGGTTTACTAGTCTTACGCTGTATAGATTGGGTACTCCCCCATGCAGTAACAGTCTAGAACCGGGCTACTATAAAGGGCTTAATACATCTTTGTTAAATAGCAATCAACTTCACTGAATTGCGGCAATATCCAACGCCACTGCAGGGTTTCCGGCCGGAGTGCAAAGGCCGAACTCCCCCAAAACCTGGTACTTACTCAGCGCCCCAAAACCTCCAACATGCTAACCACGAAAACTCCCAGAAACCCTCAAACCCGAAACTCCCGTCTTCACCACAACCCTAAACCGTAAATCCGTCAATCCTAAACCCTAAATCCCCATCCTTGAAGCCCAGATCTCCCAGATCCCCCCCAAAAACGTGCAAGCCTTCATGCTCTTCCACTTCCACCATTTCTGGCAGGGGCTTGCCGGCCTCCGGGGACGGCTTTCTGGGTAAAGGGGTTTGGGGTTTGGGCTTCGGAGTTTAGGGTTTAGGGGTCTGCGGGTTTAGGGTTTGGGGTTCGGAGATTCTGTTTTAGGGGTTTAGGGTTTACGGTACAAGTCCCCTGATATAAGTTTCTAACCATTGCTATCCTACCTATAACCCTATTCCAGTTTAGGGAAGTGGGGGTCCGGGGCTTAGGTTTAGCAGAGTTTTGTGAACGAAGTGTTCTACAGGAGTTTGAAAGGGTTCATTGTGGAAGTCTTCCATGCATCGTTGAATCAGCTGCTCGATTATCGGCTGTAGGAGCGCGCCTTCCAGCGTCCTCCGCTGATCTCCCTGTTTCAGTGGTGGAGCATGTACGACCAGGCACATGTGATACATGGCCAGCACCTGCTGCTGCACCTGGCTGTCGAGGTCCACCAGATGCACGCCAATGGGCTGCTCATCCATGTCAGGTCTGACGTGGCGCTTGTCTCCGCCAACCTGCCCAAGACCTCGCGGATCTCACACGACTGAGGCGTCGTTGGCCCATCCTGAGTCTTTCGGAAGCGAAAGATAGCCGGCGGAGTGAAACAGTGGCCGTCCACTGGGCTTCTCTTGTTCCGCGGAGGCGTCTCGAAGACTGGCTCAGCAGCTGGCTCTGGCTTGATCAGTGTCTCCGCTGGGGATGGCGATGGACCTCTCTGGAACCTCGGCGGTGTGGAGAAGATCTCAGAGCTGTAGCGGAGGAACTTTAAAGTCAGTGCCCTACCCGGCTTCGGGGTTCAGGGCTTCAAACTTTAAATCTTGGCTTCGGGGTTTAAGTCTACTCTAAAAACCCTTATCCCTGAACCTCCTAAACCCTGCAACGCTAACGGCTAACCTCGCAAAGCCCTAGTCCCCAAACCCCTTAATCCCCTCAACCCCACTTCCTGAAACCCTAAACCCTATGAGCCCCTAGAGCCCTAAGAAGCCTAAGCCCCAAAACCCTACACCCTACAAACCCTAAACCCCCTAAACCCCAAACACCAACTTCTAGAACCCTAAGCCCCGAACCCCTACAGACTAAACACTTAACCATCTAAGGACCTAAACCCCCAAAACCAGAAACCCTAAATCCCTATATCGAGCCCGAAGCCCCAACTCCCCTAAACCTTAACCCCCTGAACCCCTTAACCAAAGAAACCCTAAACCAGATTGCAAGCCACCTCCAACATCGAACGGATTCGTTGGAATCGCTGTCCTCTTCGCCCAGGCCTGAGCCCAAGAGATTCCTCCCCCATCAGAACCCAAACACCATTAAACCGGTTTACGGTTTACATAGGGTTTAAACTAGCCGCAACGGCAGCGCGACGTCATCGTCATCGTAGTCACCATCGCGGTCGTCGGATTGCTGGTCACATCGAAAGTGCTATAGCTGACACTCGTAGCGACACGGGCACTGCGAACACTAGTGCCGAATACGTACGCATGCCTGAGTTGTCCTACAAAAGTGGCAATTTCCTTGTACATGCCAGTAGGACTCTTCGCGCGTGACGTTCCTATTATTGATGCTGCTGCCTATGTCCTATGTGACGACGACGAGGACGATGCTGCTGCTGCTGCTGCTGCTGCTGCTGCCGTGGCTACTCTCACTGATGCTATGCCATTGTATAGAGCTAATATGGCCACGGTCGCCTTCCGTGCCGAACAAAGTACCGCCAAAGCAAAGCAGAAAGTACCTTGAACGAACCCATAAAGTTTGCCTTGCAGTATCCTTGAAGGAGCCGCCCGTGAAGTTCCCTTTTAAAACAACCCAGGACCCAAGACATACCTTGAAAGGAAACCTTAAAGCACCCTTAAAGGAACCCATGCCAGACCTCGAAAGTTGTCAAAAGCCCTTCCGGCGCCTTCGCCTCATCTGGCGGAATTCCGAGGCCAGGGCCTTCATAGAAGAAGCGCTGAAATGATTCTTCGAGCTTTGAAATGTGGAGTTGGAGTTTTTACATCCGCTAAAGATGCGGCTGTCATGAGCTTCAAGAAGACTTTGCACCACGGCTGCAAGGTGTTGTTGATGCAGCCGATGATTGCATTGTCGTCTAACTCCCCATGGGTGGTTGTCAAAGTTATGGTCCCTGTTTGGATCCCTATTATAATACGGCTCCTATTGTTTAGGGTACCCAAAAAGGGGCCTTAATTTTGACAACCACCCACTTGTATGCTCGCAGTCTTGAGGTATTAAGGCCTTCGCGGTCATGTAAGCACTGGCCTGGACCCAACTTCGAGGATCATGGGACTTAGTAACTAGGGATGCAAATACGGTAACTATAGTTCTAAGTACTTATAATCTCAATCAGGGTACTTATAACCCTGCTTGCTAAGTCCTAGGATCCTTTACTTAGGGGCTGAGTAACCTAGCCCCAGGAGGATTGACCATTTCAACCATGGTAGGATGAGATCAACCCCAAAGGGTTAAAGGTTCCCTACTCAGCTACCAAGTCTAGGGTTCAGCATGGTTTTGGGGTTTAGGGTTTAGGGCATAGGGTTGAGGGTTTAAGGTCTAGCATGGTTTAGGGTTTAAGGTCTAGCATGGTTTTGGGGTTTAGGTATACTTGGAGGGTCGGGGGACTTAGTAAGTAGTTATTTTATAGAGTTATAAGTACCATAACCCCAATTAGGGTCCCTATTAAGGTACTTATAAGTCTATATAATAACTACTTACTAAGTCCCCCGACCCTCCAAGTAAGGTCTAGGGTCTACTAAGTTTAAGAAACTGAATCCTCCCCGGGTCCCAACGGATTCGGCGGCCCATCACTTTGCAGCGCTCTGCACAGACCATCAAGTCTTACTGCCCTAGGGTTTTGGGCTTAGGGGCTTACGGTTTAGGGTTTTGGGGTTTAGGGTTTTGGGGTGTAGGGGTTTGGGCTTTAGGGTTTTGTGGTTTAGGATCAGTGCCCTAAGTAGCGGAAGATCTAAACTCTCTCATCTGTGAAACTGCAAGCTGGAGGCCCCTGGCATCCTGAAGTGTTGAAGGTTGGAGGGTTTGGAGGCCTTCCGAAAATAGGGGACCCTAATATAGTACCCTAAATAGTAGGATCCTCATTATAAGGACTCCAAAATAAGGTATCCCTAATCTTCGGAAACTCCCATTTGGGGGTTTGCAGCTACTGCTGGGGATTGGAGGTGAAGGCAGTCTAGGATACCCAGTAACCTAAGAATAAAAAGGCCTCTCTTTTTGGTATTGGGTAACTTTATAAGGAACCTAGGACTACAAAAAGGGAATAAGGGTACTACTGGGCATCCTAGATGATCTCGGCCGCCCGGCTGTATGCATCTCCTTGCAGCGTGGCCAAAGGTCGCAGATGCCGTCGAAGAGCTTCGCGATGTCAGCTTTGGGACCTGGGTTCGGATGGTGTGTTGGTTTAGGGGCTTAGGGTTTAGGGCTTACAGAAAACTCGTCTGTGCAATCGCCGTGCATTCTGTCAGGATTTTGAAATCAGGGCTTTTTCAGCCATGCACTTCTTACAGCCAGCATATCATACAAGTATGTACCGTATCACCAAATATCGGCAATGAAGCGCAGATCCTTAAGCTCAGTGCGAGTGTCTGGGAGAGTATCAGGGGTGACAGACTTAAAAGCTTAAAAACGTCCCAAATGGTATCTAGCACAACCCGAAAACCTTACAACCCTGATGATGTCGGAACCTGATGAAGAACCCTTGGGCCTTTGTTAGGGTTCATTGTATGACTCGTACTATTTTGGGGTTATAAGGCCAGGGTTTCTCTTAATTAGGTTCCTACATGAAAACCCGGACCCGAACTGCTTAGTTCTTACAGGACCCTTGTAGAAGGCGTGATGCAAGGATGCCTGGCTCCTTTGTGATACCCCCTCCCGCGGGAACCTGAATCGTGCGACCCTATCCCTAAACCCTAAACCCTGGTCTTTTGAAGAACAGAGAGTTCCCAGACCTTCCGAAATCCCTCAATCAAGGAATATAAGTACCTTGAACTATAGTAGGATCCCTAACATGGCCTAAAGTATATTCCTTACCTAGACCCCTCAACTACCCTCTATTCTACCCTAAATACCCACTATTCAAGGTCACAATGGCTCTATTAAAGGCTACTTGGGGGGTCCTGCTGTTGATGATATAAATCCTGCATGGCCTTAATGGACCCTAAACTATGGGAACTATGGCATATTCCTTATGATGGGTAATGCAGGATTTATATCCCCAAACCCTAAACCCTAAAGCCCTATAGATCCCTTAAAGGAGCCCCTTAAAGGTACCCTTATAGATCCCTTATTATGGGGTAATGCAGGATTTATACCATCAACCGTGGTAATGAGGGGATCGTGGAGTCCCTGTCGACATGGTCTTTTCAAGAACAAACAGTCCCTCAGAGGCAGGGGCCGGTGATGAGCGTCGTTCCTGCCACCAACCCAACGACTCTAAGGACCCATTTAGGGCTCCTTTAAAGGGATCTATAAGGGGTCCTCTAAAGGGATCTATAGGGCTTAGGGATCTAGGGACTGATATTTTAAGGCTTTTGGGCCCAAAGACCATACTATGTAAGGCTTTTGGGCCATTTTGAGCCTGAGGGCAAGATGGCACAAGTAGGTTTTGGGGTTTTAGGCCTGGGTCTAATGTAGGAACCTGATTAAGAAACATTGGGCCCTTATTAGGGTTCTTAATACGGATCCTAATGTATTGGGATTGTGGGGCAAGGGTACCCTCTATTTTACCCTAAACACCCACTATTAAGGACCATAAGGGCTCCATTAAAGGGTACTTGGGGTCCTGGTAGGGGCTTAGGGTTTAGGGGTTTAAAGTTTCGGGTTTAAGGCGTTAGGGTTTTTGGGGCGAGGGCTTTGGGGTCAAGGGTTCGAGTTTTGGGTTTTTGTATGGGCTTGAGGACTTACAACTTCCACACGCACAGCCTTATCGAACCCTTACAGAGGTCCCTTATAGATCCCTTGAGGGAGCCTTGTAAACGCTACTCTAAACCCTAAACCCTACACCCGGTTTGGGGTCTGGGGTTTACAAGTTTTTTGTTTACAAAAAAACATAGGTTTTTCCAGAACAAACATAGGCTTGTTTTAGAACATACTGTAGGTTGATTAGATCTGTGTAAAAACCTATGTTTTAGGGTTTGGGGTCTAGGGTTTTGGGGATTTATCGGGTTTGCTGTTTGGGGTCTTGGATTTGGGGCTTAGCTCATAGGGTTTGGGGGGTTAGGGATCCAGGATAACGTGGCAGGCCGTTTCTTAGACCATTCCGTGGGCACCAATGGAAACGCCGCTTCATGCTACTTAGAGGATCATGGGACTTAGTAAGTATGGCTATATAGCACCTCAAGTTGGATTATAAGTCATTATGAGTGTAGTTAACCTAGTAATAATCCCAGTTACTAAGTCCCATGATCCTTCATGCTAGGAGCCTTTGAACTCGAGGGTCGAGGATGCGACATTCAGGGGTTAGGCTGTGCGATCAAGGCCTGGCATGCGCTTGACATCTGTTACCCTAAACCCTCTAAACCCTAATCTCCTAAACCCTCTAGACCCCAATCCCCCAAACCCTAAACCCTATAAGCCCTAATCTCCCAAACCCTCTAAACCCTAATCTCCTAAACCCTATAAAACCTAATCCCCGAAACCCTAAACCCCATAAACCCTAATCTCCTAAACCCCATAAACGCTAATCTCCTAAACCCCATAAACGCTAATCTCCTAAACCCTAAACCCTATAAGCCCTAATCTCCTAAGCCCTTTAAACCCTGATCTCCTAAACCCTAAACCCTATAAGCCCTAATCACCTAAACCCTAATCTACTAAACCCTGAAATGCAGAACTTTTCCATGACGACACGAGCAACAAGGGACCCGGTATAATCCCTCGACAACACAATGTGCGCACAAGGTCGGGTAATATGTAATTAAGGACTTCTAGAAGGAAACCATAACAGCGGACCGCAAACGGTTTGTTAGGGTCCAGGGAATAGTTACACCACGGTATGTTAGTCAATCGGACCTCTACAGTACATGCCAACAGCCTGGTATAGGGCGCTTTAATAATGAGAATAGGGTTTGGGGCCCATTATACTATAGATATAATAAGGAAACCCCAAAATAGTATTGGTAGAAATTCAAGCCCCTATATAGGACCCCATTATAGATCCCTGAAAGACCCCTGTAAGGATCCCTTTAAACGGAACACTAGCTATTCATTTCGGCCCCTATATTGCTGCTGAACCCCTCAAGTCGACATTCTCTTGTCAGAAGGCCTGAATCGGGGATCATGCCACAGGCACTGTCCTGTCGGAGCACGCACGACAAGCCAAGCCCTAAGCCCCAAAACCCGAAATCCGAAACCCTAAAGCCTGAGATCCTAAACCCTAAACCCTGAACCCTAAACCCCTGAAGTCCCAAACCTTAAAGCCGGAAATAAACCCTAAAGCCTTCAACCTAGACCCTGAAGCCTGAATCCTAAACCCTAAAGCCTGAATCCTAAACTAATGCTGACCCCTGGAACCTTAACTCTAAAAGCCCGAAAAGCCTGGACCCGAAACGCTGGACCTTCAAACCTGAACCCAAGACTGAACTTCCCAAACCAGCATAGTTTTAGGGTTTAGGGTTTAGGGTTAGGGTTTAGGGTTTAGGGTTTAGGGTTTAGGGTTTAGGGTTAGGGTTTAGGGTTTAGGGTTTAGGGTTTAGGGTTTAGGGTTTAGGGTTTAGGGTTAGGGTTTAGGGTTTAGGGTTTAGGGTTTAGGGTTTAGGGCTCAGAGAATAAGGTGGATCGCAGCGGAGCTATGTACGTGGGATTATGCAGGAGTCATAAGATGTTCTAGACGAGACCTCAAACCCTAAACCCCCAAAACCGGGTTCTCTAAAGGCTCTTGAAGGGGTCCTATATCATCATGGTGATGAGTCTTGCGACTATTATTCTTATCGTTACTGCTCTACAAAATCTGGTTCTGAGGGGGCTGTTCAAGAAGTCTTATAGTTTAGGGTTTAGGGTTTAGTGTTTAGAACCCTTGCTGAGCAGCAATGCCAATGATTACTGGGGTCCCTTTATGCTTCAAGCCTAAACCCGAAACCCAACCCTACTACCCCGCCTTAAACCCTGAATCACGCACGTCAAAATTCTAGAGCCAGCCTATTTGGCTTTAATAAGGGAACCCAAAAAGGAAAGCTATGCAAAAGGGTGCTACAGTACTGGGGAACCCTAAACGCCAAACATCGCTAAACCTGTGTGGGCACTGGGCCACGGACTGAAGACCAGGATGGTTGAGGGCGTGGAGTGGCGTTTTGGGGCTGCAGAAATTCGCGTGTTTCGGGAAGTCGGTTAAGGATTTCAGGTCTGAGGATTTCTAAAACACAAAACTCGCCAAATCCCCCGTGATTGGGGCATTTTTTCAGGTCTGAGGGTTTCGGGAACACTAAACTCGCCAAATCCCCCTTCGACGCACGAACTGATTCAGGGAGCCTCTCTGGCCATGAACCTTCTGGGTTTAGGGTTTAGGGCTTCAGGGTTGTAGGGGTTAGGGGTTTAGGGCTTTAGGGCTCTAGGGGTTTAGGGTTCTAGGGGTTAGGGTTTAGGCGTTTAGGGGTCAAGAGGTTTAGGGAACTCCACCCACCCGGGCAGTCCATACCGGGAGTCTTGTTCTGGCACATGTTCAACCGGACGTCGCCGCTACCCACCTCGTCTCAGCTTATAGTAGAAGCCAGAAAGTTGGAACATCACTATCCTCGTGCCTTTAAGGTAAAGTATAAGGGAATCCTAGCACTAATCCTCCTGAAGCCATGTTCCAACTTTCTGGCTTCTACTATACTTGCTGAGCTCATAAGCCCCAAAAAGGGTACACTTTCAGGGTTTAGGGTTTAGGGTCTCGGGAGCTACAAACTGGATTCCTGATAGGGATCCTTAGTTGCTGAGTTCATAAGGTCCCAAAAGTGTACACTTTTAGCTTTATAGTGGGTGTGATATTATCCAAAAGAGTGTACACTTTTGGTTTTATAGTGGGTGATATTATCCCAAAAAGTGTACAGTGTATCCAGTCAGCTACTAAGTCAGGGAGCTTGTGGCCAAGGGAGGTTCTGTGACTCGCGCTCGGTATACCTTCTGACTCTGCAAATCACAGATAAAGAGATATGCCAAGCCCTAAGTGGGAAATACGATGATGCGGCCCTGAGCCATCGGATAACGCGTGTACCCAGACTTTTCCCGATTTAGGGCTTAGCAAAGGATTCACCCTGCTCTGCAAAGTAGCATAGGCTTCAGGATTGCCAACATGATGCTGCATGACTGCTGAGTGGATACCAGCAAGAACCGAACGAAAAGGTATCTAGAGCTATCTATATATATATATATATATATAGATCACTGGTTTTGAATGGGGCAGGCAGCTCGTGGTAAACTGCCGTTGAACTAACAATCGAAACAGTAGCAAGAGCCAGATCGGCAACTGTCAAAAGCGGAAGTTTGCACGAGCTGAAAGAACTAGTAACTAGTTCATGGTTGTGATAGGATTAAAAATTTAAGTTCTGAGTCCTTATTGGGCTTCAGTACCCATAAAAATATAAAACGTAACCCAACTATGACAAAGAGAAGGGTCATATCGACGACAATGACAGGGAGAGGCCGCACATCACGGTCATCCGACTCACAACGTCAGCAACAGCTTGCTCCCGAGAAAAACTCAAGATCAAGATGTCTGAAAACATCGGTGGGCCATCCTGCCGCAAAGGCGGCTGAGCACGAAAGCCCCACCCAACTGATAGACAACTACAAGTGTTCGACACTGTGGGAGTGGCCGGGATTCCTAGGGGTCATGCTGGAGTTTGTCCACTAATAGAACCAGCAATCGGCAACACGGATCGCGACAGTTTTAATATCACTATACTAGTGTTAATTACTAGTGATAATAAGACCGTCAATGTAATAAGGTGAACTCTAACTCGCCACCAGTTAATCAGTCGCAACAACCACCCTGTGACACTGAAAAGAAACAGAAGCCTATACTGCTGGTATCTGCTGGTCGTGCTGGTGCGAATCGCCGCAGGAAGAAGCATATTCGCATTGGGTGAGCCGGCCATCGTTCTGGTAACAACAAAGCAGTAAGCAAACGAGAGGAATCGCAGAAGTGCAGGCAGGTTTTTACCACCTTTCAGCAAGGCCCAAGAATACGAAACACAAGTTCGGAGTAACGGAACAACTCCTGCCGATCTGTGACCGCATATAGGCCATGTTTTGTGATTGGGGTCTCTGGGTCTAAGGTACCCGGCTTATTCGGACCATACTCCCAAAAACAGGTTTTGGCGGGTGAAGACCCTAAGCCCGAACTTGTAAGGCGAAGTTTCGCCTTGAAACTGTAGCCAAGGTGCTCCAATACCTCGGAAGTCGAGCCCCCAATGCCTCAGGAGAGTCTTTGGAGGTTCATGGGACTTAAAGACTTAGTAAGTACAGCTAGAAGTACTTTAACCTGGGTTATAAAGCTAGTTATAAAACCCTAATCTTGTGCGGCTCCGACTACTTACCTGGCAGTAGTCGTCGTCGTAGTAGTAGTAGTAGTCGTAGTAGTAGTAGTAGCAGTAGTAGTAGTAGTAGTAGTAGTAGTAGTAGTAGTAGTAGTAGTAGTAGTAGTACTAGTAGTAGTAGTAGTAGTAGCAGCAGTAGTAGTAGTAGTCGTCGTAGGAGTAGTAGTCGTAGTAGTAGTAGTAGTAGTAGTAGTAGTAGTAGCAGTAGCAGTAGCAGTAGCAGTAGCAGTAGCAGTAGCAGTAGCAGTAGCAGCAGCAGTAGTCGTAGTAGTGGTCGTAGTAGTAGTAGTAGTAGTAGCAGCAGTAGTAGTAGTAGTAGTAGTAGTAGTAGCAGTAGTAGTAGTAGTAGTAGTAGTAGTAGTAGTAGTAGAGCAGTAGTAGCAGCAGATGCCGCGGCAGCAGCAGCCGCAGTAGCTCAGTCGCAGCAGTAGTAGTAGTGCAGCGCAGGAGCAGGAGCAGGACCTTCGCCCTTGCGCTCGGGAGCAGGTCCTAAACCTGTATCAAACCCTCAAAAAGTGCGCTGCTAGTCTATGGTCAAAAGGCGGGAGTTTAGAACAACTCTCGCTTGTCCTTACCCTACTGATATACCCTGCTTAAAACTACCTATGAAATTCCAAATAATTAGGGCTTGGATTGCTAGGTCAGGGATTGCCGCCCCCCCCCCCCCTCAAACTTTTGATGCATGGGTTAAGGGGTTTGGGGTGCTTCTGCGAATTGATCTGTCGTAGGGGAAATTGACAAGCAGCACTGTGTTTGGAGGTGTAGCTTCATGAAGCGAGAGAGTTTAGCACTTGCGAGGTCTGGGAATTTGGCTTCCTCATTTGGTTTGCAAAGTGTGTCTACTTGGAAAACCGATGCAAGTAAGACCTGTTGGGTATAGTAGCTTGGGTGTTAGGTTTTGGGTTTGGGGTGCACGGCTCATGGGTATTCGACTGTCGGGCTTAAGGACATGGGACTGTATGGCTGAAGGGTTTCACGTCTAACTTGGACCTTGTTTTTCCCGGTTCACACCGAACCAGCTCAAGAAACACGCTAAACGTCGATAAGAACCGACCAAAACCATGACCCCCTCAAAAAACATGAATAACCAAGATAACGTGCCCCGCACATGCCTACAAGCCAAGGGCTGCCCCGGAAGTCTTACAGCCCTTGAATTGCACATCACGGATTAGGGTTTAGGGGTTTAAGGATTTAGGGGTGTACGGTTAGGAAATCCTGGCCCAGTCAAATCTCGAAAGCTCGAACGCCCCAAGCCTGAGTGACCCTCAACCCTAAAACCCTAAACCCTTAAACCCTAAAACCTATAAACAGCCCGGCGACATGGTTCCCACTGATTGGAGTCCGGGAGAAAAGCGGGGAATGTTCAGGCCCAGCACGCCTGGCACGGAAATGTCGGGGCCTAATCAAGAAGAAAAAAAAGCATACTATGTTATAGGGTGTAAGGTAACCTCAACACTACTCTACGTAATTCATGTCGCAACCGTTTATAATAGGCTGTAGGGACCCTCGATGACCCGTCAGCCCTGAACCCAAAATTTCTATCCTTTTAGGGACTGTTTATACTACACCTTTTCCTTTCACGGAACCCTATCGCCAAACAAACTACTGCGGCCCCTTAATATAGCTCGAAACTCGGGAGCCTCCAAGGAACCCCAGAACCTCTAAGTTTAGGGTTTAAGGTTTACATTCATTGAAACTTTTTCTAATATTTCCATATAGGAAGGTTGTTCTTATAGAAAACCCTTCAAGGAAACCCCGAGCCGTTTGGAAGCCTTGTAGAAACACTTCGCGACCAAACTGTATACCCCAAAAACCTAAACCCCGAAACAAGCCTAAAACCTAAACCCTTAAAGAACCCTAAACCCTTAAAGAACCCTAAACTCTAAACCCTTGAAGAACCCTTAGAGAAACCCTGGCCGTCCAGTGCCTTGATCTGGACTTTGAAGTAACTAGGGAGAAAAAACATCATCAGGAGGGTCTGGGGCCATAATGCGCATAATAAGGACCTAGTAAGGCCTGTTTACGGAAATATAGTCCCCTACACCGCTCCCCCTACCCCCCCTAAGGGTATTAGTATAAACTTTTATTTCATAATGGGTCCTTTTAAATCGGGGTTTGGGGGTAGGGGTTTAGGTACTGGGGCTTTAGGTTGTAGGGGTTTAGGGTTTAGGGCTCTCTTTAAGTAACAGGTCCCAGAAAAAGCATTAAAGTATGGTACTCCAAGCCCAGTGATAGAAACCCTGAAACCTCCCAGACCTTCCAAATACCTTAATTAAGGAATATACTGTAAATCATGTTAGGGGTCCCATTATAATTCAAGCCATAGGGGGGTTTCCGAAAATAGGGGACCTACGTAATATGGTACCCTAAATCGTAGGATCCTTATTATAAGGACCCCAAAACAAGATGTCCTGTATTCTCGGAAACTCCCATATTCCTTAATTAAGGGAATTTGGAAGGTCTCGGCTCATCTGTAGAAACAGAAAGCGAGCCTGGACCAGCATCGTTGAAGCACATGGAGAACCTGTGGATGCCTGGAAAGGTCCAGCCGCTGAGGGTTTAGGGTTTAGAAGGGGTTCTAGGACCACCGGGGGAGGGGGGCGGTGGGCAGGGTTAAGGGTCTAGGATTTCGCGTGTAAGGTTTAAGATTTTGGGTTTGGGCTTCATGGCGTCGGGCATAGTGTTCCGGTTTAGGGTGCAGGGTTTAGGCGTTCAGGCTTTATGGTTTAGGGTGTGGAGTTGGGAAACAGGGGTTTGGGGTTTAGGGTGTAGCGCCTGGGCTCCAGGATGCTGGGTTCCGGGTTTGAGTTTAGGGTACAAGGTTCTGATTTTACAGCTGAGGGCTCGGGAAGTACCACGGACCACACCCACAAGCGGGTAGCTTTCAGCAAGCGCGATGATGCACTTCGCTCCACGTGGATGGCACCAAGGTGCGCGTCGATCTTCCGATCTTCCTGCCAGCTAAAAAATCAGAACAGGGACCAGGAAGGTCAAGCAGCAGCTGCACTGTGCCTGGCTGCTCGTCAGGGAGGCAGCGCACTTTCAGATGGTAGTGATCTCGCCGTGTGTCTTCCACATCACGGAATTCGTCTTTGGCTGGTCGGGTTGGCAATACCGATCGGTTGTTGCGAATGAATCCGATTCTCGCAACCCATCTTTTGGCAGCTGCTCAGCAATAGCGGCTATTGGTGAGCAACCCCTCGATCCCAGGCGCCCTCGCGCAAACCTTTTTTTGGACCGCGCACCGCGAATTCGCAGCTCTTAGTCGAGGTGAAGATACAGCGTGCAACGGACCCCCCAACAGACAGGGGTCCGGATAACGCTCCGACCAGCATCGCCGGAAAATCGTGACGCTGCGACAGCTGCTGCGATGCGGGAAGCGCGAGGCACGGCGGATTCGTAGGTGTGAGTCTGGCTCTCCTGTGGGGTGGCTCTGCTCTTAGCCGCCGTGGTCCTGCGGACCGTTCGACGGGCCCTGGGTCTCCGACGCACCTCTGCGGAAGGTTCCTCGCTGCCGGAAGGAGGAGGGTCCATCCTCGTCCTCTACCCTTTTAATGTACTTGCCTCATGTATGTTTTATAAACTACGTTTCGTGCGACAGTCTTGGCTCTAAGTTGTGCTTGCTAGCAAGGTGTCATTTTTGGAATTTTTGCATGTCACGCTCTGCATGTCTTGTTTCGGTAGAACACGAGCAACCTTCGGTGTGGTGCAGTCATTTTCCACACGGGCCATATTCAAGGCGATTTTGGGGACGGCTTAGGGGTTGAAACCGGGGGACTGGTTAAGGGTTTACACAGGGTTTGGGATGGTGTTTGGTCATGGCATCCAGATTTTTGTTTCAGGACCTAGCGCTGCGTTTGCAGAATGGCGCGAAAAAGTGAAGCCCACAAGCCGAATCTAAAACCCCCAAGGCAGCAAACTACTAAAGGCAAAGCACATACAGTCCGAAAGGCCTCTGATTAACTAAGCAGTTCGTCGTATTTCAGCATCAAGCAAGTGTTACCCTGGGCATCAACATAGCCCGAAAAGCCTTATATAATATGGTCTTTGGGCCCAAAAGCCTTAATATATGAGTCCTTAGATGCCTAGGCTTAGGGGAGTCGGAAGCCTGAGTGCTGTTCATGCAAAACCATCTTCAGGCCGATAAACAATGCCGTCTAATATGGAATTCGGATCCGAAGCAATTACAAACATTATTCCTTAGGATTACCTGTTATAGTTATACTAAGCAATTACAAACATTATTCCTTAGGGTTGCTGGTTATAGCTGTACTAAAAAATGAGCCCCCAAAACCCTGGGTCAAAGGAAGGCCACTACATAACAGGGCTCCGCGGATGGAATCCTGAGAGCCTGTGGGGTGAAACTTTAATAATCCGGGGGCCGTTGTACTGTGGTTCAGGGTTTAGGGGTTTAGGGTTTCGGGGTTTCGGGGTTTAGGGGTTTAGGGGTTTAGGGGTTTGGGGATAAGGGGTTTAGTGGCTTAGGGGTTTAGCGGTTTAGATTTTAGGGAAGAGCAACAGCTTGAGCCTCCCGATGAAACGCATGCCAAACCCATTGCTACTCCGTTGAGGATCGCTTTGAGTTCAGGGTTCCGCTCGCCTGTGAACTCCTGAGTTCATATGTGCCTCCTTAGTTTGCAGCGAATCGCACATAAAAACTCTTCCCTGAACCCGAGAAAATTTGTCAAGGTTTGGATTCAAGCAAATAGCTTCCAAGTCACAGACATTGCTGTGCGTTTGTTTGTTGCGACAACGCTTTGTGTATGCGGGGCGCTCCCGGAAACCCAAATGCTGCAGCCTAGGACCTTAGACACTCCGAACACCAAGAGATGAAATCCGAGCCCGAAACAGTAGCCTAGAGCTGAACTACACAACCGGCCCGGAATGCTTAAAGCACAAAAAACCTAAGCCCTAAAGCACAAAAACTCTAAACCCTAAACCCTTAAACCTGCAAACCCTAAACCCCTTAACCCCAAACCCTAAACCTTCAAGCACAAAAAACCCTAAACCTCGTGAAGAACGGCCTGCGAGTTTCAGAAAGCCTGGTGTGGCATCAGGCCGATCCCTGTGAGGCCTCATAACAGCAGTTGGGGTTTGGGGGTTTAGGGTTTAGGGTTTGGGGTTTGGGGGGCTTAGATTCGGTTCAAGTTTGGAGTGGGCCGCCATATGAAGTATTGTTTCAAAGAAACTCTGGAAGACACATCAACTCAAAGTGAGTGGAGTTAATCATATGCATTCACAAAAATGTCAAATGACTGCTCTTATGTTCACGCGGGAAACTAACACTAAGAACAAATGCAAAGAGGGTTTAGGGTCAATACCGTAAGTCGAAAAGAGTTTGGGGTCTAGGGTTCACGACGACACTAATTACTACGAAAAGAGTTTAGGGATGGAAGTTTAGACAACGAAAAGGGTTTAGGGTTTAACGTTTAGGGGTCCTACCCGACGCATGTATCGAAAAGGGTTTAGGATTCAAGACGACCCGTGCGTGGAGTTAACGGAACGGCATGTCACTGTTCTTGTATTTTGTAGTGTGTGTTACTCGTGTTTAGGGTTTAAGGTTTAAGCCCAGCCCCCACACCCCATCCCAAGTGCCCAGCCCCGCACCCCACCCCAACCCAGCCCATTTCCCCCGAAAAGGCAATCGGAAACCCAGCCTCCCAGTCAACACTTTCGTTCAAAACTTATTGGCGCCCCAACCCTTAACGATTTCTAAAAAACCCTAAACCCCAAAACCCCAAACTCTAAATCCCAAGCCCCAAACCCTAAACCCTAAACCCCAAACCCCTGAACCCAAACCCTCAACCCAAAACTCCAAACCCTAAACCCCAAACGCCAAACCCTAAACCCCAAACCCTAAACCCCAAACCCCAAACCCTAAGCCCTGAACCCCAAACCCTAAACCCTGAACCCTAAACCCCAAACCCTAGACCCTAAACCCTGAACCCCAAACCCTGAACCCTGAACCCCAAACCCGGAACTCCAGACTCCAAGCCCCAAACCGTAAACCCTAAACCCTGAGCCCTTCCTAGACCCCCCAACTACCCTCTATTCTACCCTAAATACCCACTATTAAGGGCCACAAGGGCTCTATTAAAGGGTACTTGGGGGGTCCTGGTTTTCCAGCATCTCTTCCCTAAACCCTAAACCCTAAACCCCTAAACCCCTAAACCCTAAACCCTGAGCCCTTTTCGGGCATCTCTTCTTCGACGCTTTGGGCCCAGGCCTGCCGAGACCCAGGATGCCCTCGAAGGGCCCACGGATCTTCAAAGCCTGCACAGGGCATTGGGATTCAGGGTTCAGGGTTTTAGGGTTAGGGTTTCAAGGTTTAGGGTTTAGGGTTTAGGGGTTAGGGTTTCAAGGTTCAAGGTTTAGGGTTTAGGGGTTAGGGTTTCAGGGTTCAGGGCTTAGGGTTTAGGGTTTAGGGGTTAGGGTTTCAGGGTTTAGGGGTTTAGGGTTTAGGGCGTTGGGGCTTCCTTTAAGGGTTCCTTCAAAGGGTTCTATAAGGATTTAGGGTTTAGGGTATTTAGGGTTTAGGGATTTAAGGATTTTAGGGTTTAGAAGGTTAGGTTAGGGTTTAGAGGTTATAGGGTTTAGGGTTTATAGGGCTTTAGGTTTAGGGTTTGAGGATCATGGGACGTAGTATATTCGGGTTTTGGGGTTTAAGGTCTCGGGGGCATGGGACTTAGTGACTTAGGAAACACGGTTTTACGTAGTGACAAGGATATTCAATTATCGTTATCTTGTTTTAACCCTGTAGTTACGAAGTCCCGTCCAAGTAGATACTTCTCTAATCAGGGCTCCCGTGTTATGCCCCAAAAAATAGTACGGCACCCACCCTAATAGTACCTCTTATAGACACCTTTAAGGAAACCCTCTACAGTAGCAGCCAGAAAGTTGGAACATCATTATCCTCATGCCCTTATGGTGAAGTATAAAGGATCCTAGCCCTAATCCTCCTAGAGCCATGTTCCAACTTTCTGGGGCTCACTATAGCAACCCTTA
Source organism: Symbiodinium sp. CCMP2592 (assembly GCA_905221615.1). Classification (NCBI taxonomy): domain Eukaryota; class Dinophyceae; order Suessiales; family Symbiodiniaceae; genus Symbiodinium; species Symbiodinium sp. CCMP2592. The sequence goes on from CAJNDT010001114.1 coordinate 35,705, forward strand.
CAGCTCCCTTTTAAGGAACCCTGATTTAGAGAACTACCCATATAGGCTGTATAGTTCGGCCTCAGGTCCCAGCAGCTGGTAGGGTTTAGGGTTTAGGGTACAAGGGCGAACCTACGGACCTAGAAATAAATCCTGCATGAACCCGCAATGGGGAATATGCCATAATTCCCATAGTTTAGGTAGGGTCCTTAAGGTAATGCAGGATTTATATCATCAACCGTGCGATCCAAAATGCCCAGGATTTAGGTTTGAGGTTTGACTAGGATCCCGGGTACTCTGGGACTAACAGGGGCTCTTTTTTTGGTGCTGGGCAATTATAGTGAACCCCAGAAAGTTGGAACACGGGTTTAGGATGATTAGTGCTGGGATCCCCTATACTGTACCTTTAAGGCCATGAGGATATTGACGCTCCACCTTTCTGGCTTCTACTGTAGTAACAAAGGTACCAATCATTACAAAAAAACGGGTCCACGGCAGACCCAGCTGAGGGTTCAGGCTGAAGACGCTTGGGCGAAGCGTTCAGTGCCGATGGGCTTCGGGTTCGTGTTTAATATAGGGGCCAAGAGTTTTGGGGCCCATTGTACTATAATTACTTGTAATAAGGAACCCCCAAAATAGTATAGGCAATTATTTAGGCCCCTGTACTATAAGGGTTTTCAGGAAGGCATCCGGTGCCTGCTTCACCATGAGCAGAAGGCTGTTGTTCCTCGGCTCTTTGCAGATCGAAGCTCAGGCCTTTGAAGGGGGCTTAGCCCTCAGGCAGTGCACAAGTATCCCCGACAACCCACGCAGTCTCATTGTTCACCTTGCTAAGCTAACCACTCTTTCCAACTAAATCACATAGACCCTTGCATGTAAGACCGTGTATTCAACCCTTATCGTATACCCGCCTCTCCCTCACAATCAAAACCAGTTAAAGCTACATCTTCAAAGCCTGAAACCCTAAACCCTAAACAGGATGTTGCGGGGTCATAACCCGACGCGAAGCCACAAATGAGCCAGAGGAGTAGTGACGGCAACCCCGTAGACCCTACCTGGACCCTTATGTGAGTCTTTGAAAAGGGGTGTTGGGCTTAGGGTTTAGGGTTCTTTGAAAAGGTGTGCTGTTTGGGCCAGGTTTAAGGTCAACCCTACACCGTAAACCCTAAAACCGCGAGTAACCCTCTGGGAACCACAGGTACAGCTCGAAACCCAACTGGTCCCAACGAATCTGGACCCTTCGCCCCCAATTTCGTGTCGGACTGTTCTGGCTGTGGGCATGAAGGTATATAGGGTTCCCGTAATGGTTCCTTGCTGAGCTCCATACCGGTTGCTCTGTCCATATCCACTTCTGTATCTATAGCTGCATTTGTATCGATTGCATGGGGCTCTAATGAAGCAGCCGTACGAATGAGACTCCGACTTCTAACTCCCCTTATCACTACCCATGAACCTCCAAGTAGGGCTTTGGGTTTATAGGGGACCTCAATAGTAGGATTCGGGCGTTGGTGTATATTAAGATATACAACAGCACGTATACCAAGGACGAGCCGAAAGGAAGAGTCTCTCTAACTATTCAGACTCCTATCTTAAACGATTCACATGATGTAGAGTTTCTGTTGCTAGTCTCCCCTTGCGACTCGGTCCCGCATGAGCATCATTGCTTCCTTGAACGCCTCATGGATGCCCCAGTCATGTGACTCCTGCACAGACTTGCGCTGCCATGCTTTGTTAGGTCCCAGAATGGGGGTCGCCAAAACCATACACCTTCCGCCGGACCCTCCACAGCAGTAGGAATGTAGGCGCGGCTTGGCCCAGAGCCCAAGAAGCCAAAATACACACTTTGTTGCCAGAGAGTCGCCGCTCGCGGCCAGTGCTCCAACATTGAGGCTGGTTCGTAGCGCCGATGGCATCACGCACAGGTGGAGGTAAAGCTTCGTTAGCAGCGGCAGCTTCTTAATTTAGAAGTGGAAACACAGAAATGTTTCTCCCTTCAAGTCCCTCTTAAGTCCTAAAAAATTATTGCGCACTTTCCTCGGTTTGCATAATGAACCCATCATGACACTCTGGCGGCTCTTCCGCAGCTTTGCACACGGCAGCATTGCACATGCCCCTAAACCTATAAACCCTACAACCCTGAACCGAGATTTTGCCGCAGCTTTCTGCAACATGTCGGCTTTCTGCAACATGTCGGCTCTTGCCCACGCACTCTGGCTCGTCATGAGGGCCTGGTACGGTTTAGGGTTTAGGGTTTTGTCTTGCTGCCTGAAAAATCGCAAAACCACCTCGCCAAAGGAGCCCGCATACGTTCCCCAAATTCCGTCATATAAGCCTACATCCAGAGAAAGGGTTGAGGGTTCAAAGGCTCCGCCCTCAAAGAGTTCAACTCGCGGGTGAAACGGTTTAGGGCTCAAGAGTTTATGGCATGTAGGGTTTAGGGTTAAACGGTTCAGGGTTTAGGCATGCAGGCACCTTTCAAAATGTGCCAAGGGGCATGAAAGTTTTGGCCGTGCCGACGGTCGCCTGCGCTGCAGCTTTAGAATTCGCGAAATCCCCCACTTAGGGAACCCTAAACCCTGAGCCCTAAACCCTAGGCCCTAAGCCCTAAACCCTAAGCCCTAAACCCTGAAGCCCTAAACCCTAAACCCTGAAGGCCTAAACCCTAAACCCTAAACCCATAACGCATGCAAGAAGGGTTTATAAGGGGCCCAGGGCTTCAGCGTGTTGAGCTTTTCTCTACGCCCGAAGCTCTTCAGGGTTTAGGGTTTGGGGGTCTAAGGTGGGTTTAGGCTTAGGGTGTAGGGTTTAGGGGTTTAGGGGTTTAGGGTGTAGGGTTCAGGGCATAGGGTTAAGTTTAGGGTTTAGGGCTCTCAACCCAAAACCTTTGTTGGGCTCGCAGTTCCGGGGCACCTCAAGCCGAAGCCCAAAGCGCTGTTGGAAAACCAGGTTCATGGGTAGTTTTTAGTAGGGTTCTCAGTAGGATAACCTAGGGGACTTATAACCCCACTCATAACTACACATGAACCTCCAAGTAGGTTGAGTTTGGGGTTTAGGGACAGCTCTTCCAACTCGTGGCCCAGGGCTGAAACCCCAGTGTACACCCCGACCCCGAAGGTTTAGGGTTTAGGCTTCACGGTTTATGGATTTAGGGTTGAGGGTTTACGGAGCCTACGAAGGTCATCGACATATTTGGTCGGAAGTGATTAACGACAAAAGCATGCAAAGGACTCTGCGCTGCTCGTCAAACAGTCTTGTCCCATAGCGGACCAACAGCCGCGAAAGCCTTCACCCGCTTCGCAAGAGGTAGCTGCGAGAATTGCTTGGCAGAGGCCAAACAGGCAACTATAACGCGAACCCTATGGCAAAACTCTCTGCTCACGGTGAGCCCAAGAACAGCCCCCAAATCAGAGACCCAAAATCCAGGCAAGCCGTGATCCCGCGAGCTTTATAAATGTTAGGGTCTCGGTTTTGGGAGGTCCTCGAGGAATAGTCGTACAAGACTCTGACTATGCCATTAAGCCATTGAGAATCTTTCCCAACCCTCCAGCACTCGAAAGGGATGCCGCCTCGTCCGACGCCCTGACGACCAAAATGTCACCACTACCTCGGCATTCTGCACATGGTGGTCAGGGGGTTTAGGGTTTAGGGGTTTAGGGAGTTTAGGGTTTAGGGGTTTAGGGAGTTTAGGGGTTTAGGGAGTTTAGGGTTTAGGGGTTTAGGGAGTTTAGGGTTTAGGGGTTTAGGGAGTTTAGGGTTTAGGGGTTTAGGGAGTTTAGGGTTTAGGGGTTTAGAGAGTTTAGGGTTTAGGGGTTTAGGGAGTTTAGGGTTTAGGGGTTGAGAGAGTTTAGGGTTTAGGGGTTTAGAGAGTTTAGGGTTTAGGGGTTTAGGGAGTTTAGGGTTTAGGGGTTTAGGGAGTTTAGGGTTTAGGGGTTTAGGGAGTTTAGGGTTTAGGGGTTTAGAGAGTTTAGGGTTTAGGGGTTTAGGGAGTTTAGGGTTTAGGGGTTGAGAGAGTTTAGGGTTTAGGGGTTTAGAGAGTTTAGGGTTTAGGGGTTTAGGGAGTTTAGGGTTTAGGGGTTTAGGGAGTTTAGGGTTTAGGGGTTTAGGGAGTTTAGGGTTTAGGGGTTTAGAGAGTTTAGGGTTTAGGGGTTTAGGGTTTAGGGACCTTAGGACTTGGAGTTAGACTTTTGGCTTCAGGGTCTAGGGATGGCCTATGGACCTGCCTTCATCTACCATGGTCGATATGAGCGGTTGTAAAAAGTATGGTGCCTTTTTGGGTCCCTATACTAATACGGCACCTATTACTTAGGGTACCCAAAAAGGAGCCATAATTTTGACAAGCAACCATATGAGTATAGCCTGGGCCCCAGCCCTTGATCCTGGAACTGCCCTATGAGCCCTGATGCAAGCACGGAACGAGTCGAGACCCGTTTTGGTCCGGGTGGCGGGTTACTTGTGGGATCATAGCCACCCGTCTGATAGGTGGGGCTGTAACGGTTGATGATATAAATCCTGCATTTCCCATTATAAGGAATATGAGCCGTAATTCACATAGTCTCGGGTCATTAAGGTACTGCAGGATGTATATCATCAACAGAAGTACGGTTTAGGGCTTAGGGTGAAGGTGCAGGTTTAATAACGAAGGGTCCGGGTGTGAGGATGGCAGGCGCGCACCTTCAAAACTTGTACTTGTAGCTCCAGCCGAGATGCACAAATACATCCCTACTTAAACTTACAGCTGCAGCAGTGAAAGTTCAACTAGCAACAGAAATAAGATCATCGATGGATGGAAGTGACAGCAGTGAAAGTTGAACTAGCAACAGAAATAAGATCATCGATGGATGGAAGTGACTAATTCGCCTCGGCTCCGGCCGAAGCGGTCAGAGGTTCCTATTCGGATTCTCCTATTCCCCACCTCTTAATTCCCTCCCCAATGACCCCACCCCCAAAATCCGGCCACCGCCCCCCCCCCTAAAAAAATGGAAACGTGTCGATGAGCCCCAAGGTCCGGCGGTGAATTTTCGCAGTGGATTTTGGCTTTCTGTAGGCAGTCGCCCCCCCCTCCCGCCCCCCCCACTCCCCTTTCCCTCCGCTCGCTGACAGGTGCGAGCTTTCGGAGTTTTCGACGACACGGGACTGCAATGTAGCATCTTTATGTGCGTCTCAGGCTTGTTTTAGACGCCCTTTCGTGGAGTAACGTGGTTGAAAAGGCTGTGATGCTACCCTAATCCAAGACGCCCACGAAATCCACAGCCTCAACGGCCCATACTTAAGGCATCCCGCCGCTTGCGAGAGTCTTGGTATCCAGTGTTTCGGAATGACGACACCAAAATTCGTACTGATACTACCACTACTAATACTACTCACAATCATCCTGCTTCGTGTTGCTATGAACATTACTTTTACTATAAGTGCGATTCCAACTGTTAATTTTTTCCTACAAGAGCTTGCTGCAGATAGTAGCCACTCGCCGCATGCGCGTACAGCCGGGCCGAGGCGGACGACGCGCAGCGTTTCAAATTAATCCCTGCCCTCTAACAGTACAGCAAACCTGAGCGTCCAGCTGCTTGGTGACCAGAGCTCTTTGCCAGAACGAAAAGTGTGGACAACGTGCAACAAATATGCATTGCACCTAGCCAAAACGGAGCAACACTCAGAGGAGCGTGAGTAAGACATTCCTGTTTACAAACCACCATAATCAATGAGGAGACCCAACAAAAGAAAGCTTGATGAACCCGGGAAAGTACAGTACACAAGAACCGAAGCCCACCCCTTGTCAAGCATCCATGATTCACGGCAAAAGAAATGAGTGCTCATGCTGGAAGTGTCAACCGCCAGCTGTGTAATGCCAACCATTGAATCTAATCCCAATTGTAAACTTTGAACCGCCTTGCACCTCGAGCCACCACATTCCCATCCGCCCAGAATCCCACGTCATGGCCTCTAATCTTTGAGGATCTAAATTATAATCCAGTGTAAGAACCCCTACCGATCCCTGATAAGGAACCCTATAAGAACCCTTATAGATCACTTTTAAAGGAACCCTACAAGAACCCCTACCGATCCCTTTTAAAGGAACCGTTGAAAGGAGCCCCATAAGAACCCCTACCGATCCTGTTTAAAGGAGCAGCATCCTTGACCGTGCCAGCTTCGGTCATTGGCTCATCCCCTCGTTCGCTGCCACTTGACTGGACTTCTTCCTTTTGCTCTGCGTCTTCTTCAGCCTCACCGGCAGCATCCAGGCTCAAGAAGTCCTACGATAAGAGTCAATGCACCCACAACATGACAATGATGCAAATCAGCCTCGTCGGTTATTGTCTCGACCATGGCAGCATCCTTGACCGTGCCAATCTGAAGGCAAAACAAGTCTCGAGTCTCAAGGCGAAACAGTTCGGCGTGCTCAGGGCATTTTTGCAAAGCACGTTCCGGGACTTTGGGAACTTTGACTTGAAGCAGTGACACAGCAGCTCTCTGTTGGAGCGAGCCAGCACTTGAAAAGTAGTCAAGATCGCAGCCATGGCATCAATGACCACAACCAAAATCACCATCATGGCGAAGAGCTGTTTGGCCAGTGAGCCCGCAAAGGACATCAAGGCCCTATAAGAACCCCTACAGATCCCTTTTAAAGGAGCCCTTTAAGAACCCCTATAGATCCTTATTTAAGGAACCCTATAAACCCCAAGAAAAAGCCCTGACTTTCGGGACAAAGCTGCCCTTGGCCTGAAAACACCGAAAGCCCAAAGACTCAGGGATCTAAAAGGGATCTATAGGGTTGAGGGTTTTGGGGGACTCCAAGACCCCTTAATTGAGGAATATACGTTAAGGACCCCGAATATGATTTAAGGTGTATGTTCCTTGATCTAAGGGATATACCTTAAATTATATGGTAGGATCCCTAACATGATTTATGGTCTATTCCTTAATTTAGGGATCTTGGAGTCGGTCTCTGGGAGCCCAGACTCCAAACCCACACTCTCAATCCTGGGTCCTTGTTAACACGGAACCCTAAACCCGAAACCCCTAAACCACTAAACCATTCAGGGTTTAGGGCTACTGGGTGCTAGTTTACGTTACCATAATAGGGATCTGCGATAAAAAAATGTGGTTTTCTTGTTATGGTAGCTTAAATTGAACTCCTCAACGAGACAGAATCCCTCGACCCTAGAGGACAACCCTAAGGCTCAAGCTTGCCCCAAAGCCTGACTCTGGCATGGATTAAACTTACAGTAAACCCCATAAAGTTGGAAACCGGATTAAGGCCAAATAGTGCTGGGATTCCCCATAACATTACTCTTAAGGATTGGTTGCGAGCATATATGTCAAATTGAGTATGATTTATCATGTCATTGTTAAATCGTATCTGAGACATCTGTCTTTTGTGACTTTTCTGTTATCGATTTGATTTCTTACTTAGAAAATTAGATTTTTCGGCTATGGGGTTTCCAACTTTTGGGCTTCTACTGTAAACTTAGTATGGTCTTTCAGCCCACAAGCCTTGACTTCTGAATCCCTATAATAGAAGCGCCTTGATAATTAGAATAGGATTGTTTTTTTTCTTTTTTTGGGGGGGTATATTAAACCATAATTATAGTAAGGATTCCCCAAAACCCTACTCTAATAATTAAAATCCCTTGTACTGGATCCGAGCGTTGGTCCCAAATTCCACAAGGCCCTCCCCTGCCGAGTGCCAGGCCAAAAGACATTACGAAGGAATGGAGCTGCTCTTGGTCCTCAAAAGGAGGGTCGGGGGACTTAGTAAGTAGCCACTTTAAAGAGCTATAAGTACCATAACCCTAACTAGCTACTTACTAACTCCCCCGACCCTCCAAGTGGTGACTGGGCCTTGATAAGGGGGGGTTATTGGGGCTTCGAGAGTTTAGGGATGTTTAGGGCTTTAGGGCTTAGAGGGTTTAGGGCATGGAGAGTTTATTGCCTTATAATTATAAAGTACCTGTGTAGGGATCACTCTGAGGCCGAAGTATACTACTAATTGGGCACATGGACCCTTCGAGCATCATTCTGATTCAGAGTCAAGGGAAGCATTATCAGAACAAGTAAGTACATTGCGAAGCCAGGGACCTGTTGAAGGACAGAAACATTTTTTGAAACATGTTAAAGCGTATGAAAACCATACAACCCTCAATCGGATGAGGCTATGATCACTCTGTGAAACTCTCCCAACCCTAAACCCTAAACCGCCTTAAACCCCAAAGCCGCAACCGCCCTAAACCGCCCAAAACCCCAGACCGTAAGGGACGTAAAACTGCCGGTCCTGGATGGCGAAAGTGGACGACCGGCCAGTGCCTGTGGAAGTGGAAACTACGGGGGTTTAGGGGTTCAGGGGCTCAGGGTTTACTTTAACCCTGAATAACCTACCTCTTTAGGGCCCCCTGATATGATTTCTTTATATAAGTCCCTAAGAAGGGAGGTTATTTGGGGTCAAGGTAGGGGTTAGGGGTAAGGTTCGGGTTTAGGCCTTAGGGTTTAGGGCTTCGCGGTTCAGGGCTTTGAAGTCGGTTTAAGGCTAGCTTGGGGGACAAGGCTTAGGGCTTCGAGGGTTTAGGGTCTTGGGTTTAGAGGGTTTAGGGCTTTGGGTTAGAGGGACCTTGAAGACTTTGAAAGAAGGGCTCTTGATAAGTTTAGGGGTTTAGTATCTGTGGCTACACTCACCTCCCAGAAGGACCTAATCCCATAATAGTAGATCTAGAGTATACGGACCCTCTTAGTTAGGAACTTGGGTTTTGATCTCGGGCGCCTTGAAGGTTCACGTTTCGGGCTTCTAATATGGGAGCCCTCATCCCGACTAAACCCTTTCAGGCTAAACCCTTTTGGTCTCCTATGAGAGTTTCGGGCTGCAAAGACGGAGTTTGAGTTCGATGGCAACACCGACTCAACCCGCGCTGCGAGTGTTGCTTCAGGGTCCCATAGCCTTTTAAATCCGTCCTAAACCCTAAAACCAACTCCCCCAGCAGCATGAAGTACTGCTTCTCCTTGCAGAACTTGTCGGCCTGATCCATGCACTCCGTCCGTGCAATCTGAACATCATCTCGGATCTCATTCTACATGCGTACGGCGTAGGGTTTAGGGCTAGTAGGGTCTAAGGTTTCGGGTTTTACAGCTTAGGGAGCGTAGGGTCTAAGGTTTAGGGGGGTCGTGCATGGAAGCGCTCAGGCTACGGTTTGAGGCAAACTAGCAACGATGCGGATGCCGACGCAGCCGCCGCTGATTTCCGATGCTGCTCCCAAGAGACGCTTGCGGTCCCATTCCGTGCTTATTAAGGACCAGTGCATTACGCGTATACGACACATCTCTAGCTAAGTCTATCTAGTTCTAAACTTTCATCCTGAACAACTGTCTATATACAAGGTTGAGAAGTAGGCCGCTTCGAGATAAACAACAAAAGGTAATCGGATTCAAGATGTTATAAGTGCCCTGCCCCACCCCTCCACCCCAATAACACCGCATCAAAACAACCACCAAACACAACATAAGCGCTCTACCAATCCTTGCAGTAGCCTCTTGAAACCCTCTGACACCATATACGAAGCCAAATCTAAACAAAAAAAAGGAAAGCCCTACTTCTCTGTCCCTAAACACTAAACATATTTACCCTAAACCCTGAACCCCTAAACCCTGAACCCTAAGCCTTACTTCTCCGTAGCCTCTGAAGCAAGTGCCGTAGTCATCCGGGCATGCGCCGGACTCTTTGCCTCGGGCGCTGAGCTCGAGGCTTCGTGAATGCGTCTGCAAACTCGTTTGGCAAGTATAGGGTTCATGTAAGTCTTAAGCGTTTAGGGTATAGGGTTCATGTAACTCTTAAGGTTTAGGGTTTAGGATTTAGGGGGTTAAGGACTTAGCCTTTAGGGGGTTAAGGGTTCAGGGTGTAGGCGGTTAAAAGGTTTAGGGTTTCGGGGGTTTAAAGGTTTAGGGTTTAGGGGGTTGAGGGTTTCGGGGGTTTAGGGGGTTTAGGGGTTTCGTCTCAGGGTGTACTTCCAGGGTACTAGAGGGTTCCTTCAGGGGTTCTTATGTTAGGCAGGGGGGGGGCCAATACCCTTGAATTGAGGAATACAGCTTAAATCATCATATTCAACCCCTTACAACTTAAGCTATGATCCGCAATTGAGAGGTATTGGGCTCTCTGGGTATATAGGGTTCACCAGGACCCCCCAAGTACCCTTCTATATAATTAGCCCTTCTGCCTTCTGGTCCTCAAAACGGAAACCCTAAACACTAAACCGTCCCTAAACCCCGAACCTTAAACCCTAAACCCTAAACCGTACCTAAACCCTAAACCTGAAAACAGCAGAGGGTAGCTGGGTGGTCCAAGCAGGGATCAGGGTTTAGGACTTGGATTCGCAGGCCTTGACGTGGTGTTGGGTGTGGCCAGCCTGGGCTGGGGGATGGGGCTGGGGCTGGGGCTGGGAAGGCTTTTCTGCATTTACCTCCCCCGAATCGAATACTCTCATCACGAGCCGCTCGGACAAGACGGCCGCGATGCCCCTTACAGGCATCGTGCTCAAAGAGCAAGTGAACTTGAGCAGCTCGTCTCCTGTCAGCACCACCCATCACTCGTTGAGGAAGACGGGCACTGACAGCACACTTGTCTGCACCAAATTAGGCACGTCACTGCGCTCGGCCAGCACAGCAGACGCGAAGGGGGTTTCTGGCTTCGGGAAAGTCGCCAGCAAATCACGCTCGATCGCGGCCACGGGCACCTCGGCCACGGCCGCCTGGAATCGGTTCGGCGTGAGAGTGAGGAGCAGCATTGGTACAGAATCACTCAACATGAAGGTATAATCCGTTCGTCTGCAAGAGGCGGACGAGCGCATCCCAGAAGCAGAAGAACACATCATCCCCATCAAGATCTCCGCCGCACATCTCCTAACGCAACGGTTTGCACACAGCGATAGCAGAAAAGACCAACCGCACGAAAACGAGTACATCCGCAACCGGTTGGTGTCACGGGGAGGACAGGCGAGGAGGAGGGAGAGAGCAGTTCAGCCAAGCATCGGAGTTCACCCCCCCCGTCGCAAGAGTACACAATGCAGTTGTTGTGCACGATGCTGCCTGGGCACAACAAACATAGCGACCACGCTGGCTTAAAGGCGGGTATACCACACGCTAGAGCATCCATTACACTAGTTAATAGCCGCAGCTGCTCGCTTAAGTTACAACTTGCAGGCTTCCAGCAGTCGGACCCAGCCTTCGGGGGGCATCACCGCCGTCAGGATCTTCGCGTCGGTGATGGTGTGCGCGGGATACCTCCAAACCTAGCAGGCAACCCCGGGCCACGCCCCTTACGAGCGCATAGAAATGAGTGCACCCGAGGCGCTGCCACTTTCCCGAGGAGAATCTTGCGATTGCACACAACGACGCACTCGTCGCGCCCCAGACGCCGGTTACGGTCGTCATGGTAGGGGTCGCTGAGGGCCTTGACGCCGCCGTCTGCCTTGCTTCTCATCAAAAGCTGTACAAGCTTCTGGGGCTCGCAGGCTGTCCCGGCCTCCGTCTGCCTTGCTTCTCATCAAAAGCTGTACAAGCTCGCAGGCTGTCCTGGCCTCCGTCTGCCTTGCTTCTCATCAAAAGCTGTACAAACTTCTGGGGCTCGCAAGCTGTCCTGGCCTCCGTCTGTCTTGCTTCTCATCAACAGCTGTACAAACTTCTGGGGCTCGCAGGCTGTCCTGGCCTCTGTCTGCCTTGCTTCTCATCAAAAGCTGTGCAAACTTCTGGGGCTCGGAGGCTGTCCTGGCCTCCGTCTGCCTTGCTTCTTATCAAAAGCTGTACAAACTTAGCGGTGGTTACAAACAAAGACAAGCAATTTCTATTTATCACTTTCTTGAGAGTTTAGGGTTTCGGATTTAGGGTTTAGGGTTTATAAAGGCTCTACACTCGTGTCAAAAACCCCAATACCTAGATTGGGTTTATGATAGCAGCAGTTGTAAGTTCTTATGATGTCATGCCTGTAAGTACTGTAGGTCCCATTAGTGTAATTGCGGAGACATATCCTACTATTCCGTCCAGTTTTCAAGGCTACGGGGGTGCTAGTGGTAAGTCTTTGCAGGCAGTGAAATCAGACCCGAATCCCTTTCGAGGGACGGTGCGTGCCTGCAACTCTTCGGAAAGAAGAGGCTTCTATGAGGACGTAATAGTTATATTTAGAATGTGGGTTCTCGGTATTCTCTATAGGTTTAGTACCTAAACCCTATCCGCTACACACTATCAACCGTAACTCCAAAAACCTACTCCCCCTTTGGACCCTGAGCCTAAGGCTAGGGTTTCGGGCTGACGGATGTTTCGAAGCCCCGTAAGCTGTCCCGCACTCTTCGACAGACAGCCTTTGCCCTCAACATACAGAACCCTAGAGCCTGAACCGAAGAGAATTGAAGAGCAGCTAACTTCATAATCATGCACTCACCAGGTCTCAAAGCTCACCTGGACCTGTGTGCTTCAATGGGGGGGAGGAGTGGGCACGTTGAGACAACGATGCTGTGATAGGTACTCAGTCGCCCAACCCAAAGGGCCTAAGTATCGTTATGTTATATACCCAAATACCCTATAAATATACACCATAATGATACTTGGGCCCTTTGGGAAAAGCCCTTGGCATAGGCTCTATAGTAGCTCGTTTTTGGGATTACCTCTATGAGCCCCCAAAAGGAGCTACTTTGGAGCCTCTGGGTATAGCCCCAAACCCTAAACCCTCAAACCCTATAAACCCTAAACCGATAGGTACTCAGTCGCACCCAAAAGCCCTTCGCTTCGGCAGAGACTTGCCAGCACATGGCTGAGGCTCCCGAACCCTAAACCCTAAATCCTAAACCCTAGGTTTAGGGGCTCATCTGGACCTTAAGGAACCTACCTTTTAGGGCCTCCCAATATGATTTCTTTATATGAGGGTTTAGGGTTTTTGGATATATTGCGGTTTAGGGTTTATAGGGGTTTAGGGGGTTTAAAGGGGCTTTAGGGTTTAAAGGGGTATAGGGGTTATAGGGTTTACATAGGGTTTAGGGTTTATAGGGGTTTAGGGTTTAGGGTTTATAGGGGTTTAGGGTTTAGGGTTTATACGGTTTGAGGTTTAATTATAAGGCTTAGGGTTTATAGGGGTTTAGGGTTTAGGGTTTAGAGGGTTTAGGGTTTACGGTTTAAGGCTTAAGGTTTTGAAAGCCCTCCTGACATGCACCGTGGCAGGAAAGAAAGTGAAAGCGATCTCCTTCGACTCAACCGTCTTGTTCCAAGCATTGACAAGCCAGAGCTGCTGCATCTGGGTGGTTGTCAAAATTAGGGTCCCTTTTGGGGGCACCCTAAATATTAGGTGCCGTATTAGAATAAGGACCACCAATGAGCGCTTCATGCAAACGACCGACTGATGTCTGTCAATAATAAAGACGAGAAAAGGGACCCCAATATTGACAACCACCCATCTGGGGTTTTGCACAAACTTCGAGTGGAGAGAGATCTCTGCCTGCACAAATGCCTCACAGGCTTTACGGCTATGATTTCGGAGTCTGTCGGATGCTAGCCTTGATCAGCGACTTCAGCGGCTTCCTGGCATGCCCCAAGGGTCCAAGTATCATTATGGTATATACTTATAGGGTATTTGGGGGTTCTAGGTATGGGTGGTTGTCAAAATTATGGTCACTCTTGGGGTCCCCATTATAGTACGGCACCTAACATTTAGGGTACCCCAAAAGGGACCATAATTTTGACAATCACCCGTATATACCATAATGATACTTAGGCCCTTGGGATGGTGCAGGTAGGCACGACGTACACGCATGACAACGCTGCATGCCTCAGTGCGCCTGACTTCCCCGAATGCCGTGTGTCTTTGAAAAAAAATGCTACATCCCCGAGGTCCTCAAACTCCCAAAGCCTCGAATTATAAAGGCTAAATCGCCTGCCCCTGTAAATGGGTAGTTGTCAAAATTATGGTCCCTTTTTGGGTACCCAAAATATTAGGTGCCGCATCATTATTATTATTATTATTATTATGTTAAGGGCCAAAAAGGGACCATAATTTTGACAACCACCCAAGTAGAGCACTTGCAGAACAGTATAGTTGTTGTAAACCACTGCACACACGCACTGATAATAACCCGTCCAAGTGATAGCAAGTAGCGCAAGATACCATTAGGTAGCTACACCTTTTTCCTGCTAGAGCACTTGTGCCACAATGTCACCACACAACATGCTACTTCACACGTGCGCAAATTACACCCCCCTCGCCGAAGCGTCAGTCTGAGGCGCAAACATGCACGGAAGCTTGGTGCTGTGCGGCCTGCCGTAAAGGCGGCTGGATTGTTTCTACTACCGTAAAGCGGAAGATACGGAAGCAGATTAATTCTTTTAGCGCGCAGTTTAAAGTCGCGACATGCATTATAAAGTGGCGACGATCCAGCAAGCCTTGATTGATGGCGTGGATACAAGTCGCAAGAACGTGTGCAGCGTGGGACGAATACATCATCCACTGGAGCTGCTGACTGTTCGGATTTGCCACAAAGTGACTGCCAGGAAATGAAACATGAGATTTTTCTGGTCTTAGGGAAATTCGGCCACCTCTAAGAGGGGCTGTATCTCGGAGTACCGGTTAACGTGACGGAACCACGAAATGTCGATCAGGTACTTAGTACCATCCTCGGGAACCGGAGGAGCGACCATAGGGGTGGGACCCGCGCTGATAGCCTTGGTCCCAATCCTGCTGATATCGCTGTTGTTCTGCTCTGCGTGCATCAGCCTTAGCCTGTGCAATGCGAGAGCGTTCAGCGTTGCGTTGGCGCTCTTCATATGCACGACGTGCAACTCCGACCTGACCCGCAAACTTCTGCTGAAGCCACTCAACCCATTCATCAGCGGAATATCCGAGACGTGGGTCAATGTAGAGTGCTTCCTCTGAGAAGGTCACGATCATTCGCACAATTTTGTGCTGAAGGAAAACATCTACGAACTTACGCAGACTGTATGCCCCTCCAAGCCACATGATGCAAAAGGGATCGTCACTGACGGCGGAAATCAGGCCTGCCCTAAGGGCGGCTGGATTGCACTCATGCAAGTAGAGCAATCTTGCGATCTCCTGGTTCCGAGGGCCATCTGCGCCGCCATAGGTGCCGATGGCGAGCTGCCTCTGCTCCTTGGAACGGCCGTGGTTTGGCAAACCAGCATGAGTGAGGACATCCTCGATGGCGAGAAATTCCCGGTCGAACCCATTGCCGATGGAGTTCATGGTGTAATCAACATCATTGTCGAACCGGTGGACGATGCTGCTGTATCCTCCTTTCACCGCCATTTTCAACTGTTGCCGCGCCTTGTCAAGTGCCTCTGCGTCCAAGGAGGTAGTCCCGCGTTGCGTGGTAGCATCCCTCGTCATCTCATGGATGACCTCCTCAGGTGTGAGTTGGGATCGCGGTTTACCAGCCGTGGCCGCTGCAGCTTGTTCGGCGAACCATCGGGCCGTTCGCACCTTTTTGCGGGCGCTTTGTTGCGAAGGCTTCACAATGTGCACGCCACAGCTGAGACAGATCATCTGTCCCACGAGATGTTGCGTCCCACAATGGGGGCAAGCTCTGTGGCGGCCACCCGTAACGGGGGCTGGAGGGAGCGCCAGAGGTGTAGATGTAGGCTGCGGAGGCGCCTGCTCGTACATCGGTTCCACCTTGACTTCTTCCTCCTTTTTCACATCGCCTTCGTCTGGCTCGATCTCGACCTCGTTCTCTACTGGTTCCTCCGGCTCAAGGAAACGAACCCTCTTGCGAGACTCAGTCGGTGCATCAGATGTTGAAGCACCCCCCTGGTCGAGCGTAGTCGATTCCTCCGGTAGGAAATCCGAGGCCGTGGCATCGTTGAGAGCGAGGGGTGCCGATGATGCTGGCGTTTCCTCCTCAATCTCAACTTCGACCATTGGCTCGTCTGCGAAAGCAGACGGAATGGATGATTCATCTCCTTGGCCACCACTAAGTGGGGCTGAAGGCTCCTCCGGAACATCGGGGAACTGTTCCGGCTCGGCTGCTCCTGGATCCACAATGGGCTCCGGGGCAGTTTCCGGAATGATGATATCCTCCTCCTCGCTGGACTGGCGGGACCACAGGATGATGCCCTTGATGGTGTCGCGGATGTATAAAACACATGTGCCCGGCACCGCATCACGGGTAAGGATGCCCTCAGAGGTCGTCTCGAAAAGGTATGCATAGCGATTGACCTCTTGGGTATCGAGTACAATCTCGTAGGGCAGGTTCGCGCGACTGCCTGCTTTGTTCTCCAGTTCACTCAGGGTAGCCTTGGCAAAATAATTGTGGAATTTGCCGCTCCTGTTGAACCCTGGCGTAAAGCCGGAACTGAGGATGCTGAAGGCAGCGTCGTGTGTCGTCCTGTGGTAGAGACGCGGGGGAAATTCCCCGAGAGCCAAGAATGGCCTGCCTTGATAGGCGGCTGAAGGTCCCAGCTCTTCTCGCGTGTCATTCGTAAACCAATGCAGCGCGATGGAGGCATCGGTGACTTGGTCCTTGATGCGTTCGCTATGACCGTGCGAAGCGGAAATCCAAGATGGCCAAATCTCCGTCTCGATGAAGTCAGCACGTGGATCGGTGGGGAGGCCTGCCAAGTTGAACCTCGACTTATTGTCGTAGGCGACTAAGGACAAGATGCCTCGTGTTCCCAGATCCACACGGTGCTTCTTCCACATATGTTGAATGAGTTCTTGGATGCGTACCCATTTTCCGCGCCGTGAGCTGAGCTTCACGTTCGACCCTCGGACAGCACCTGTGAGATAGCGCTCAATGTAAGGTTTGAGGCCCATCTCAGGGAGGTGATCCTTCGGGATCGAATCGGGGAGGATCTGAACGATCTCGCTCCCCTCCGGATCCTCTGGGCACACGTCCTCATCGACGAAGCCACACATCTCCATCAGGTCCAAGTCGTCTTGGTACTTTACCCCAATGTAGTCGTGTGGGCGAGCTCTAAGTAAGCCGCTGGAGGGGTCCCGGTCCTTCTTGGTCTTTGCCGCTGACAGAGTTCGGTGAGACTCTGTGCGATAAGGGATGGCCTCGATGACGTCGTCAAAGGACACCTCCGGTACGTCGCGAGACGATGCACTCCCAGATAGGCCACCACTAGGAGGGCTGGATCCGTTCGCTCAGCACGGGCACGTGCCTCCGCTTGCTCTTTCGCATGCTTTTGTGCCTGTTCGCGAGCAGCGGCCCATTCCCAATTCAGGACATCCTGAGGGACCTCGCGCATTCCAGTGACTGGAAGATCGGGCGGAGGAACATAAGGAGATTCCCATGGATCAGGGCATTCATTTGCAGCTTCGCGAATTTCGGCCTGTCTTAAAAGGCGGCGGGAGAGCTGCGACCGATACAGCGCCTTGTCGAAGACATACTGCATGGAATACACCCGCGTTCCTTCTGGGTCGAAGGGAAAACGGCGGGCCAGCTCATCCAGCGTCTCTGCGGGCATCTTCGCGAACAAGTGGTCAGCCTGAAGGGCGGCTAGACGGCCAATCTCACCGCACACACGTGCGGCAATGTCCGCCCAGATCCCTTCCGCGGCAACCCCTTCAGGACCGATCTGCCAGTGCGGCGTCCCTGGGTCGACGAAAACTCCTCTGCGACCGCAAAGTTCGTTGCCCATCCAAACCACAACGATATCGACCTCGAGATGCAAGGGATTTAACGATTCGTTTATGATCTGCGGCAAGAGCGTGTGAACAGCTTCAACGATCGAGTGGAGGTTGCCTCCCCAAATAGCCTTTTGTCGGACATTCGTGTATTGCTGAAGGATATGTCCAGGCCCCGTCAGAGCCTTGAAATCTTCTGCCATCTCAACGAATGTCCTCGCACCAGCCTTGAAGATCAGGGTCGAGTCGGAAACGATGATACAGGCTTTTTCGCGGCCTCGGCTATCGCCGGGCTGGAAACGCGACAACCCCTCGTCGTTGATCCGTGCTACCTTAGGGAGGGCCTTATAGCCATGATCAACATCTCCCAAGCAGGTCGACAGAGCGGTTTGCGCGATTGCGCCTGTATAGAGCTGTTTCACGCTCTCTTCCCAGTCTCGGTCTGGGTTGAGTCCGAGTTCGTGCCCGAAGACACCGGCCCACATATGGAAGTGGGCCCACTCTCGCTTGATCGAGTCACCCGATGCTGCAATCGTCGCTGGCGCCGACGGCTTGTTCTCGCCTTCTGCTCGCACTCGGGGATCACTGATCATTTCTGGCGTGCTCTGATGAGCCGCTGCACAGGGGCAGGCAAGCACCTTCCTAAAGTTCGCAAGATTAGCAAGATGTGAAGATGTGATATCCTCTAAGTCATCATGATCTGCGACTTCGTGCTTGTAAGATGCCTTAGCGATCGAATGCTGAGTTCCTGAGCGGAAGCTTTCCTTAGCACGGTTCGCAAGTGGCAATGCCTGGAGCCCTGCGCACACCAGATACGCGTTTTCAAGTCGTGCAATTTCGGCATTCATTCCGTCGAACATGAATTCGTCGACGGGCCCACACAAGAGAACACAGAAGTTACTGGAAAACAAGTGAGCCAATTCAACAATCTCAACAATGCTCCTTTGTAACCTCCTCAAGTCACCCTTTGAGAGCGATGTCATCACCACCGTAACAAACGAAAGTGAAGTAATAATGACTGCTCCCCCCTCATCGCGAACAGAAGTGATGAGGCGCGTCAAAGGTAACCATTGTGATGGAGTTTCATGGCGAACCGCAATCCACCACCGTTGAAGACTCAGTCCCCCCTGATCGGTGCATGCAATTGGCCTCGGCGAGAGCCGGGCTGGAGCAGCGACCGCAGCTGGTTTGGGCAGCCTGAACTTCAACGTCTCCAATTGTTCTCTCACCTCGTTGCTAATACTACCGACCTGGGAAGAAGTGAAAGCGATCAAACCAAAACGGGTGCCCTTCCAAGGCATCACGCAGTGGTGAAGATCAGGGGCAAAGTACAACGGAGAGTGCTTTGTGTTGTGAGTTCCACCAGTAACAACCTTTCCATTGTCCTTAGTCTGGGTGGCTGGACCTTGTCCCGGCATCCCTTCAACCCACAACAAACCTCCGGAAAAATCGCAAAGTTCTCACTTCCCTTAAGGTTCCGTGAATCTGCATGCAACAAGGATTTAGCGTCACGATTCACCGCGATCGAAGTCCACGTAAAGTCGCGACGTGCATGTTTGCTGATCCACTCGTTCATGTACCTACACGCTAAAGGGTACCGCTTGGTGATGTTGGTAATCCCTTGCATGGCACTGAACGAAAAGAAACCCCAATTGTGGTAGTACGAATTGTCGTTCGTGGTAAGACGAGACCTTCGTCTCTTGCTCACCTTCACTGGGAATTGTGATGCAACTGATTGCAAACCCTCAAAACTGAAATCCTTAGCCTGAAGAAGACCTTCAGCAATGGCTTCGAGCTCTGGCCGGCCATGACTGGCGGCTGCAATCTGAGGTTTCGCAACCAAATGACTGTCTGAGTCCTTGCCACCCTTGTTGGCAACAGTAGGACACAGATTGTGGTTGATCAACCTGAGAGCGTGAAGCCACTTGGTCTTCTCAGCGAAAGGTTGTGTGAAGATATCGGCAACCTGTTCGAGCGTATCAACATTGACCATGTCGAAATGTTCCATCTCGAACTGCTGCTTCAACCATCCAAAACTGATGTTCTGAGTACGATCAGTGTGTCGCATCTTTTCACTGTCACCTTTGTGAACGATCGTGATCGTCGCTTGGTTGTCCTCAAGGAACTGAACACGAAACTTATCGCTCAAGCCCACGTTCAAACCCTGAAGATTGGCTACTGATCGTCCACCTGGGATTCCCCCGTACCTGATCTCATCAAGTTCGGGGTCAACTCTTGCTAGAACACCATCAATCTTGATGGGCGGAGGTCTCTTTGGCCTAACCTGATGGTTGGCTGAATTGATCTCAACCTGTTGCCATAGGAAAATCCAAAGGCTGAGGCTGGGCAATCCCTGAGCGCGAACACCATGGTTAGCACTGATGACCTCGCTTTCGGTGCTTGACATCGTGATACTGGTCTGCTTCTTGGAAAAGGCATTCAATGGGTAGTAGGTGTTTGGCCCCACGAGATACAGCGCACAGCCTGAGGTTGATTTGCGATCATGTTCCCCAGACCAATCTGCATCACAGAACAGCCAAAGCTTACACTCACTGATGCGATCCCCAATAAATCCCTGCATCCGAACATCAAGTGAAGAGTTGATGTAGCAGACAAGCCTGTGAAGTGCTGCATCGCAGTCCCTGCTCCACTTCGTCACCCTACTGGCGAGGCTTTGAGTAGCCCGCAGGAGATCCCATCCCCAGAGGACCGCCGATTGAAAAAAATCAAGCGGGATTGAAAATTCTCAGCGTTTTGATTGTGTCGATCAAATTCAATAGAAAACGATCTTTTTCAATAGAAATTTAAATCCTCAAAATCAATAGAACTGCGACATAAAAATCAATAGAAACCTCCACATCAAAATCAATAGAAAATCTCCATAAAATCAATAGAAATTTTCCATAAAATTCAATAGAAATTTTCCATAAAATCAATAGAAATTTTCCATAAAATCAATAGAAATGTTATCTCAAATCAAACGAGAAACACTTCTGACATCAATAGATTTCAGCGCTATCTCTGCCTCCACCACTATATATAATACCTCTACCTCGACCTCAACCTGTACCTTTATCCGTATCTCTGCCTGTATATCTCTACCTTTACATCTTTACTTCTTTATCTCTCTATCGCTGTATATCTCTCTATCGCTCTACCGCTCTATCGCTCGATCTACCGCTCTACCGCTCGGTCGCTCTATCTCTCTATCTCTTATATCTCCCTGTCTCTCTATCTCTCCATCTCTACCTGTATTTTTATTTCTATATATCTATCTCTTTCTTTTTTCTCTTTCTCTATCTCTCACTTTCTCTTCCCCACCCTTTCCCAGAAGGCTTCCAGCCTAACACTTCTTTTTCACAGCAGCGGCAGGGAATCTTGGGTGAAGCTTCTTTTGAGCTCTCCTTCGAAACTTGGCCTTGTAAAGGCCTCGGAGCCTAACTTTCAAAAACGGTTCCTGGCTACTTGGACTTGGACGTGGAATTGGACTCAGGCATTCCAGCCTAACACTTCTTTTCCACAGCTGCGGCAGGGAATCTTGGGTGAAGATTCTCTTGAGCTCTTCCTCAAAACTTGGCCGTGGAGGCTTGGAGCTTACCTTTCAAAAAAAAGCTCCGGGCTACTTGGGCTTGGACTTGGTATTGGACACTGGCAGCCCGCATGGCTGCAAGCCGTCCCTGACTCTCGGGTTTTGCTTGATGATCATTTTTTGAATCGGGGACAAAAAATCCCAAACGAGAAGGTGACCCGGCGGAGCTTCCGCTTCAGCTTCCTGTGAGGGGTCGTGGTAAAAGTCAGGCTCCTCTGGCCACTCCTTCATGGCCTGCTCAAAGTCACTCTGAGTGATCGGAGGGTCATACATGCCCAAGACCATCGTTTCCTGGCTCAGGCTCACGTTGTCCGGGCTCTGGTTTGGCCCCTTGGCCATGGTCTCGGCAGCTTGGCAAGCTTCCCAAACGGCTTCCAGACCTCCATCCGAGTTGTCTTCTTCCTGCAGATCTGTTTCGGCGTAAGGGTTTAAAAGCTGGTTATGAGGGTATAGGGGTTCACATCTATCTATCTATATATATATATATATATATATATACAAAATCTATATATCGCACTGAAAGAATCCCGCCTCGAGAGCAAAGCAGGTGGCGGCTGCAGGCCTCTTGGCTGTCGTCTCTGCCGGAGTCTCCAAGGTGGCGTCTGGCCTCTTGACTGTCGTCTCTGCCGAAGTCTCCAAGGTGGCGGCTGGCCTCTTGACTGTCGCCTTTGCAGAAGTCTCCAAGGTGGCGGCTGGCCTCTTGGCTGTCGTCTCTGCAGGAGTCTCCAAGGTGGCGGTTTGGCTCTTGGGAGCTTGGCCACTGGAGGTCGTGGAAGTCGCAGGTCTTTTCTTGACGACCTTGACCTTGACGACGGCCTCCTTGTCTGCGAGCTTGGCAGCTGGCTTCTTCGAGACCGGGGCCTGTCGAGGCACAGCCAAAACTTCAAAAAACAGACTTAAGCTCGACAAGCTCACAGGCAAGTATCTGGCCTGCCGTGCGGCCGGCTTCTTCTGGCTTCCTACTTTTGCCATCTGAAGAGCCTATAAACTGCAGCTATAGACGGCGACACATTTTTTAAGCGTCCGGATTATACCACTTGGGAATGTACGTATAGGGCCGTCCGGCCCTTAGCAGATGGCGCAAGCGACTTGTTTTCCATGGGCCGTTTGCAGTCGGCCTGGACCTGGACCGTTTGAGCAGCTTATGGCTCATGGGCCGCTTGCAGTTGGCGTGGACCTGGACCGCTTGCAGCTTGGCTGCTTGGGTCAGCTTGGCTCATCCAGCACTAGCAAGCCCTTTAAAAGCAGATGCCAAAACGTCCTGTACTTGAACAGGATGGTTTCCGGCACCTTGTGAGCTGCAGTGCCTGAAAGGCAAGCATTGGCGATGTGAGACATCAAGCCCATAAAGGATTCGGAACCATACGTCCAAAAAAACCTGGGGGCCAAGTGCTGCGAAACTTCTGGCAAGTGTGCCGTCATGTGAAACTTGGAAACTTGGCTATATCGACACTGCTGGGCATCAAAAGCCAGCTTGGCAAGATGGCCGTAGTGCTTGGTCAAGCACTGGACTTGGTCGGCGAATTTTCGCCTGACGTCCTGGGGCCACTTGAAGTCTTGCCTGTCCAGCAAGTCGTAGATGTCCCGCAGCGACTCAAGGACACGAAGTCGGTGCAGGCTTCGGCGATCATCTTGGGAGCCTGAAATTGCTGTAGAACTTTAAACAAGAATAAGGTCGTGTTCACATTTATAGATATAATGCAGCTTAGACACTGTACCTCCTGGCGAGCTCCACAGCAACAGGCATGAAATGCCTGATTCGCCTGCCCTTCTGGTGCTTGAGGCAAGGGTACTCATTGGCACTGCTGGCAATGTCAGACTTCCATTTCAGGTTCGGCAACCTGGTGCCTGAAGGAATGCCTAGCTCCTGGTAGATTTCCTGGATTTCGGCATTCAGGCAACTCATGTTGGTGTCCCTGGAACCTGGCTTGGAGTCTTCGATGATCTCCCAAAGCAGATTCCCCACCACATGGCAGGACACACCGAGGTCCAGGACGTGGAGGACGTCAAGCTTCAAAGCCTGAGCATTGACGCCTTGGACCTGGAAAAGCGGGTGCTCCAGCCTGGCTTCCAGCTGCCTTGGCCTGAGTGTTGTCCTTCTCCAGCCTGCTTCCTGGCGAAAGTCGTTCCAGCAGTTCTCGCCCTCTTGGGTGCAAGCGCACCAAAGGCAAGGGTTGGCTTGGTTCGGCCTGGGGAACTTGAATTCCTGGTAGAAGAACTCCATGTCCCCTGTGATGCAGTAGATCACTCCTGGCCTGAACCGCCTGGAGGTCGTTGGGCACCTTCCTGAGGCCATGGCTTGGAGGGACTCGCAGAGCTTGGTCCAAAGATCTTCCATGAGCTTGGGCGTGATGCACGACTTGGGAATGCAGGCCAGCAACAATTGGCTGCTTGCCTGGACTGCGAAAGCAAAAATTAGAGACACCAAGACCTAAATGGTGATTTTGCGGTCGTACTGCCGAAAGAATACTAGACAAGCCAAGCGTCAATCGAACGTCGTGACGTTATCGCTCTCATGGATATCACAAGCAGACTGTCCACCTTGGAGTGGGGAGCTGCGTCGCCGTGCAAAGCGAAAGGGACCAAGGCTTGGGTGTCCTGGAAAACTTGGTCAAAGTAGTCCTGGCTTTGCGACACCCTGGAGTTAGCGCCTTTTTGGCTGTCCCAAAACTTGGCAATGTCCTGGATACCCAGGATGTCATCGTCCATGCCATCCAGGCTTAGCATCCAGTTGTGCGGAAGCATGACTGGAAGCTTGCAGTCTACCTGGATTTTTTGGCCTGTGGCGTTTTTCCCCCATGCCTTGGTCTGCACGACCGTTGGGTCTGGAGCAGCCATGTCCTTGAAGACCCTGGAAAGCAGCTGGTGGTGCGTGTGGTTCGGGTTAACACCATGCGAACCCAAGCTGGCAAGTCCCACAAGGTCGGCCTGGGAGCAGCCTGACTTGACAGCTGCCTGGGACAGCTCCTGGACGACCTTGGCGCTCAGGTCTCCCAAACACCACAGCCTTAAAAGGGCCACCGCAAGTGGAGATTCTGGCTTTATCTCGCGACAGGAGGAAGAGGAAGCTTGGTCCTCCGTCTTCCTTTTCCTCCCTGACATGGCTTCGCCTGGACATCTAAA
>CAJNDT010001114.1:65000-78509 GCA_905221615.1 Symbiodinium sp. CCMP2592
CTGGAGCCTGAGTTGCAGATCAAATAAAAAGCTAGGGCTTTCCAGCCCTTGGACGTAAGAATGGGTTCTAACGAATGCAATGAAAGCGATTCCAATAGAAACAAGACTCAGCTTCGGCACTTGGCGAAGCAGTCCCAGCCGAATGCGTGGATGAAGTTGTCATCGGCGTCGCCCACGTAGTCGCCACCTGAAAAGGGATGAACAAAAAATGTGGGCTTTAATTTGTAGTTTGAGCTTAGGGTCTGGGGTGTTGGGTTTGCTCGCCTGTGGCATTGACCCAGTACGGAAGCCAGGGGGGAATTCTTCCAAGGGCTTCTCCTGGCTCACTGCCCCACGTTGTTTGCTGTTGCTGCTGTTGCTGGTAGCCGTGGGAGGAGGAGCGTTGGCCTTGGGTGCGGCCGTAGTTGCTCCAAGGGCCGCCCTGGTTGCCGCCCTGGTTGCCGCCTTGGTAGCCGCCTTGGTTGCCACCTTGGTTCCCGGAGTTGGTCCACCCCTGCTGGTTCTGGCCATCCGCTTGGCCATCCCCTTGGCCATCCCCTTGGCCATCCTCTTGGCCATCCCCTTGGCCATCCCCTTGGCCATCCCCTTGGCCGGTGTTGTCAGTACCGTCTGCTGGGCCTGGGGGCTGCTCCGTGGTCTGCTCCGGGTTGTGTTGGTGGCTGCTGGTGGGCTTTTGGTGGCTTCCCTGGGGCGGGTCGACTTGGTCCTGGCCAAGACCCAAAAGATCATGGCTCTGGGGACCTTGGGACCGGTCGGACTTGGGAAGACCGACTTGAGACCTGAGGTTGTCCATAGCTTCCAGCATGTCTTCAGTGCGTGGAAGAAGCTTGAGGAGCTTCTCGGTCTCCATCTCCAGCCTGGTCGTGAAGTCCTGGTCCTTGGACTTCCAGACTTCCAACTTCAACCTGGACAACTGGTCCCTCACGTCCCGGTCGTACATGGAGATGAGTGCTTCCTGGAGCTTGGAGAGCTCTCTGTCGAGGTCTTGGCGCTTGACGACCAGCGTTCTGCTTAGGTCGTCACTCCTCGTCTTCGACCTCTTGGCCCTCCTCTCCTCCACCTCCTTTATCAATTTTTCCTCCCATTCGGCATCAGAGTTCGCCTTGACTTCTTCCATTGACTCTTGGAATTCTTGGAATTCCGTCTCTGTGGCCTGCCTTTCGTTTTCCTGCTCGTACTGGAGCTGGGCCTTGGAAATCGTATATTCCTAGAATTCAGAATAGAAGGAAACAGTATAATAGGTTTTTTACAATAAAATCTTTGCTTAAAGAGTAGATGATAATTATGTTTTAAAGATCCGACCGCGCGGTTGCGCCTGTAGATCTCGTGGGCCACCTCGAGCCTGGTCTCCTGGAGCTTGGCAAGTTCGGCTTCCAAGAACTCGAGGGCAGCGGGATCCTCCGTCTCAGCTTGACCTCCTGCAAGCTGCCGAGATTTAAAAGAAAGCTTACGGGTTTTCAAAAATCGTTTTACATGTGGCTTATACATGACTTTGGATAATTCAAGCCTGGAAGGTCGCCTTCTGCTGTGGTGGCTGGGACTGAGGTCGCCGGGGTAGCGGGCGGAGCGGGCCTGAGATCATGACTCAAACTTAAGGGCTAATTTTGGGTGTTTCCACTGCTACTTGGGGGTGCTTCCAGCTAAAAGGGCTTCCAGCCCCTGACAGCTTCAATAGGGCTTCCAGCCCCTGACAGCTTCAATAGGGCTTCCAGCACGGCTTCAATAGGGCTTCCAGCCCTTGACGGCTTCAATAGGGCTTCCAGCCCTTGACGGCTTCAATAGGGCTTCCAGCCCTTGACGGCTTCAATAGGGCTTCCAGCCCTTGACGGCTTGAAGACAGCTAAAGGTTTTGAAGATTAAAAGGTCAAGTAAATTCAGTCAAGCTGCTCCTGGGCAGGTACTCTCGGCGGCGGCTGCTTGGCAAGTGGCGACTGCTTGCCCTGGAGGGCTAGGCCTTGGGAGGTGCAGGCAGTGGCTGTGGCCCATCTGGGAGATCCTGGCCCTGGGTTCCGGAGGAGGACCGGGGATCCTGGGGCTCCTGGGCTTGCAGGCTCCTGGATGAGCGGGGATCCTGGGGCTCCTGGGCTTGCATGCTCCTTGTCATGCTCATTTCATCCAACTGTACCTCCAGCCAGTCGTCGATCGACTCGATTGTTCCTGATTGCTCAAATACCCGGTTAATGAACAACCTGATCGACTGGTCCTGGGGCATATTGGTACTGAACTTGAAGCCCAGGTGTTTCACCACATCGTTTTGCCAGTGGCCGAAGGTCTCGCCCTGGCCGCAGTCTTCATTAAGTATATAGTTTTAGGGGATGGGGGCTTAGATAGGGACCGCAACAAGGAACACAAACATATAAAAATCAAATATATATGTACATATTTTATATATATATATATATATATATATATGTATAAACTTTTGCTTGTTACTCCAAGGCCGGCCTCGTCCTTGTACTGGTTGTAAAGCGCCCTCCAGTTCTCTCGCCAGGCGCTTGAGTTTGAGTGCTTTCAAACATAGACATCAACGGTTTCATTAAATCCTTAAAACAAACGCAAAACTTTGTTACGTGCGTGCAAGTGTCCGGCGCCGCCTGGCTGACTGTTTCGCTGGGGGCCCTTTCCCATCTGGGGGATGGGTCCTCCTGGGCGCCCTCGAGGCTGCTGGCCGGGGCTTGGACCGGCTTGACTTGGCAGCTCCTTGGCTGCCTGACTAAGTAACTCCTAAAGCTGCTTCTTGAGCTTGGGAGCTGCAGCGGCCGAAGATCGATCTCGCTTGGGAGCATTTGCCGCCGAAAAGGGCTGTCCAGCCCTTGAAACTTTACTTGCAGGCTCATGCAGCTGGAGGGCCGATGTGTTTTTCACTCATGCATACTGGCTTATGCAGTCGAGGCCACCGGGCTTCCAGCCCTGGCTTGGAACACTAAAAGACTTGAAACTAGGACTCCAAAAACTTAGCCTTCTCCTTGAAGGCCTCTGCCAAAGAGCCGCCCTCGGCGAGCTTCTTCTTCATCTTGGCTACCTGAAGCTTGGTCTTATCCCGACCATGCTTCCTGCACACGATCTGGAAAAGCTGCCTAGAACCGTCGACTCTCAATGCGACACTGTCGTGGTAGTGCATGATCTGCAGCTTGCCCCTTTCAGCCTCCGTCAACTCGGGCTTGTCCTTGTCCTTGGGGGCCTGATGATGGAGAAAACATTCAGGGCTTCACTTAAATACATCTTCCTAGATAGAAATATATGCTTACGAACAACAAAAATTTTTTTCTAATGTTAATATTAGAGGCCGGCTTCTTCTTCGGCTTGTCACTGTCCTTTTTCACAGGCTTAGCGGCTGCAGCTGGCTTCTTCAAAACCTCGCCCTCCCAAGACTTCCTGATTCGAGCCTTGCTGCCTGGCACGGGACTGCCTTCGGCTTCCTAGCTCAAACTCGTCTTGGCGGTCTTGGGAGTCTCTGGAAGCTCCAGATCCCTGGTCCGAATCTTTCGAAGCGGACTGCTCGCAGGAGCTGGCGACCGTAGCTTTGGCGGCTTGGTCGCAGGGTCTGGCGTCCCTGTCCTCGGCCGCTTGGTGTTGTGGGTTTCCGCCTCCTGGAGCTTAACTGGTGCGGCCGACACTTCTGGAAGAAGCAGCGCCCTGAGTTCCTCGAGATCCTTGATCTCGAACTGGGTCGCCTTGCTGCAAGCCTCCTTGAACCTGGTGTCGTTGCACAAGCGGCGAGCATGAGCCATGACGGTCAGCAGCATCTCGGCCGTGTCCCCAGCCCAAGCAGTTTGCTTGCTCAGCGGAGCCTGGTGGATGAGGTCCGGGTAGTCTTTGCTGACCTTGGCCAAGCACTCCTTCAAGTCCTTGTACTTGAAAGCCAAGCCGCTCTCCACCTCCTGGAGTTTCTTGAGCAAAACCGTCGCCTTTGAAAGCCCTTTGGCCTGGACAGCACTCGTCTTGGTTAGGTTGCCGTAGGGGTCGAAGTTGAAGGCGGCCTGGACACCTAGGAGCTTGACGTATTTCTTGAACATGTCCAGCAAGTGCTCCTGGTCCACCTCCGGCTTGGCGAAGTTGCGTTCGCCGCCGCGGCCAGCAGCTGCGGGGCTGCCCATGGCTCTAAGAACCTGAGGACTTGCCTGGCGGCCTGCAGCACTTAAACCCGACAGACCTGCCTGGAGCTTGAAGCCCAGGACCTGGCTAGGCCTGCCTGAAGCACGCAGCGTACTATGAAAAAAAACTTCAGCTCAGGTCCTCTTCTCGCCAAGACAATTTTGCATGTCAAGCAGGGCTTGATCGATCTCGGCTTGAATTATACCCTGGCAGTAGCCTGCCCTGGATTAGCACTTGAATTAAGCCGCTTCTAACAACCGACCCCTTGAATCTTGGAAACTTGAGGCTTGTCCTGGAGCTCACCTCCCAGCCGCCTGGCACTGGTCAGATCCTCGGACCTGGCGCACGGGCGGCTCAATTTCAAAAAAATGTATCGTCCACGTGCTCCATGATCCTCGCCCGCAACTCCTGGTCGCTCCAGGACTGGTGTACCTTAAGCCCCACCCGCACTGCTTCCGAAAGTAGTTGAGGCTTCGTCATTCGGCTCAAGGGGCCTGGGTTTGCTTGGAGAGCGATCAATGAAGCATCGTTGAGCAACAAGCGGATGTACCCGTGCTCCTTTATCTTCATGTGCTTCGTCGCCTCCGGCCAGCGCTCGGGGTCGATGTCCATATCATTCTCGATCTTGTACATGAGGTACTCCAAAAAGTTCAGGAAGCCCACTTCCTTGTCGACATCCCTTAGCTCTATATAAGTAAAAAATTAAATACATAGTCTATATACGGCATATGTATAAGTATATATATGTATATATATATATGTATATGTATATGTGTTCATGCCAAGAATCTCCAGCTGGTCTAGGTAACCTCTCCGCCACATCACGACCAAGGACCTCGCGACTTTGCCTGGAACCTTGGCGTGAAGCAGCTTGGCATAGGCCTGGACGACAATTTCATCATCGCCCTGCATCTTGACCTAGCCCAAAGTTCCTGGCAGCTTGGCTTTAAGACGGCTGCCATGCACGAGATTTGAAGCATGATTCCCCCCCTTCTTCCTTCTTAGGGCCGTCCGGCCCCTGGAAGCTTTGGTTGCAAGACGGCTGCCATGCACGAACCTGCCAAAAATGATTCCCCCGCCTTCTCCCTTCGTGGGGCCGTCCGGCCCACATCCCATCTCTTCTGTCTGTCTCCTCCGTCTCTCTCTGTGTGTCTCTCTCTCTCTCTCTCTCTCTCTCTCTCTCTCTCTCTCTCCTCTCGCTCTCTCTCTCTCTCTCTCTCTCTCTCTCTCTCTCTCTCTCTCTCTCTCTCTCTCTCTCTCTCTCTCTCTCTCTCTCTCTCTCTCTCTCTGTCTCTCTCTGTCTCTCTCTGTCTCTCTCTCCTCTCTCTCTGTCTCTCTCTCCTCTCTCTCTGTCTCTCTCTCCTCTCTCCTCTCTCTCTCTCTCTCTCTCTCTCTCTCTCTCTCTCTCTCTCTCTCTCTCTCTCTCTCTTTGGTTAGCAAATTGGGGCCGCCCGGGCCGTCGTTTCAGCTTGAAGCTGGTCATTGAAATCAATAGAAACATCCACCTCAAAATCAATAGAAAATCTCCATAAAATCAATAGAAATTTTCCATAAAATCAATAGAAATTTTCCATAAAATCAATAGAAATTTTCCATAAAATCAATATAAAGACCACGATTAAAATCAATAGAAGTCAACACTCAAAATCAATAGAAACACGTACCAACAAAAGTTCCAAACGATTGAAATTTCCTCAAATTCAATAGAAGTTTCGTGTGCCTCCAAAATCAAGCGGCCGATTGAAAAAAATCAAGCGGGCGTCCTCTGGGTCGTGCCATCCTAGCGGCAAACAGGATTTTCATGAGAACCTTGCTAGCAATTGGTTGGAGGCGCCCAGATGGCTCTTCCCCCTCAGTAGGCTTAGCGATTCTGTTCTCTGAAAACGGAGTTGGAACATTAGTGAGGGACTGCTTCGAAACCTTAGCAAGATCACAGTACCTGTCCACACAAGAAATCAGGAAGTCTTTCATGTCATATGTCATGACGTTCACGAGCTTATCCATTGAAGGAATAGCGTCTTTGCAAATCGTGTCTGTTCCCTTGAACTTCTGTTCCTTGGCTTCCCTTTTGGCCTCGGCCTTAGACCTAGACGGCTTGCCTTTAGAGGCAGCTAGAGCATGTCTGATCTTTCCGCCACCGTGACCTGGTAGCGGGAACAAGGATCGGCCGGTCCACCACTCCTCGCGCTTAAGGTTGGGGTCGAGATTGACATCGTGTTCCTCAATCGGGCCTTCATCAAAAGCGGTTACCCTGGTTGTTGACAAGTTTGGGAAAACCTCGATGTCCCTGTTGGTGGGAACATACAACCTCTTCCTAGGATAATTACACGTGATGACGAACAACTGCGCCGAGCTCGGTATCGACTTCCCAGAAGTCTTCTCGAACTTGTGGCCTCGGGTCACCCCGGGCTGGAGCAGCAGTCTTTTTGTCGAACACGTATGCAAACGGATGTGCTGACCTGGGAAGTTGTACCTGAGTTTTCTCAAAATGATTACAACCAAAGTACCTACCAAAAGGCTCAGGAGGATCCATGTCGATGACACTCTCAACTGTCGCCCATCCCTTAGCGAGATTCTTAGTTGGTCCAGCCATTTTGAAATCATCAACGTAGATGACCAAAAGAAGATCAAGCTCAGCATGATAGAAAATGGACTGCCAGATCTCGGGCAATACCGGGGTCCACCCTACGGTTTTCAACTGATCCTCACAGTGTTTCTCCCAGATCCCGCCGGAATCCGGGTGTCCGTAGAGGGCTAGCATTAAGGGCACGACTGGGTCGTTAAACCCTCGCCATTCCTTAGGCCACCGGTTGCGTGGGAGTCTGACCCAAGTTTCTACTCCTTTAAATAATGCTTGCGTGTAAGCCTGCTTCGCGTCAGCTTGTTGCTTCGAGTATCCAGGCTGGCTACCGAAGACGTCGATGACTTTAGCGGCCTCCATTGAAGCGGGGCTGGATCCGAGCTCAGAGAAGATCGCATGATCGTTATGTTCATCTGAAACCCGATTCCCCTGGAACACGCTACGCCGCTACGTCCCTTCCACTTCCTGTCAGGGTGTCCTTCCGGAAGTTCGTCGCCCTTGATGCTGCATATTTCGAAGATTCTTCCGAAGTGGGTTTTGATGCCTTTCCTGATTGCTTCAGCGGAAACATCACGAAACTCACGAACCTTCGAATGCAACCAACAAGACTTATCGACTAGCTTC
The DNA here is from genome assembly GCA_905221615.1 of Symbiodinium sp. CCMP2592. Lineage (NCBI taxonomy): Eukaryota > Dinophyceae > Suessiales > Symbiodiniaceae > Symbiodinium > Symbiodinium sp. CCMP2592. The sequence goes on from CAJNDT010001114.1 coordinate 72,301, forward strand.
TGCCACTCTTTATCCATAGCTGCCTTGGCTGCTGGGGCGCGATCAATCTCAGCTTGGTTGACGACCCTGGCTACCAACGCATACTCAAGAGCAGACAGTTCCCCTAACTTTTCCCAGTAGAGGGTTGCCATCCTGACACGATGAGGCTCGTTTTCACAAGTCATTACGGGCATAGCTGGAGAAGCATCCCTTTCGACCTCTGCTCGGGCGGCTTCCTCGCGACGGCATTTAGACTGATACCTTTCGATGTCAGCCTCGCGCTGATTGCGGGACATCATGTGCCATTCCTCGCTAGAGGTGTCTGGGGGTCGCTTCGAGCCCTTCTTGTTTCGAACAGGTCTGATCCCATCCCAGTTGTATCCTTCAGGCACAGGTTTGCCGTCGGGCATGGTGTAGGGATCATGTCTCTCTGGAGGCGGTTTCGGTTTGGAGCTATCTGACGGTTTGTCAGTTGATGATCCACGGCCATCCCCTTCCGGGGGGCTGGAACCACTACCTGACTTACCCTCAGCCTCAGGGAGTTTGTCCTCATCGAGAACAGAGATGGGTTCGGAAGCTCTCTGCCTAAGCTTATCAAGCTCTCCCTCCACGTCTCTGCCCTCTGGGTTCCAAGGGTCAAGTTCCTTAGGACCAAAGATGTCGTCAATACCACCTGAAGGAGGAAGTGTCATGTCCTTAGCTGGAAAAACACAATCTTGATCCTGAAGCTTGGGTGGATCACCACCCTGATCCTCGGAAGCCGCGAGAGGAAAAATCATATCCCCTATCGGAAGTTCCATGCGCTTGACCCGAATGATTCTCAGGTCGTCATTGTCAATTGCATCTTGGCTACCCGTTAAGGGAGCTACAAGGTATTCCTGTCTCCAAATGAAGCCAGGTTGAATGTGGTACCCGAGAAAGATACCGTCTTCGGCCTTTGGGTCGAACTTAGATGCATTTGTGACGTTCTCTTTGGGGTTGTTCCAATAAAGAACCTTGGCACCAAAAGGAATGAGCTTACCGCTAAACCCTTCACCGAACCTTTCGTCCCATGGGATCTTCGCGGCGTCCATTCTTTTGGACAAGTTTAGAGCCATAGTGTGATGTTGAGCAGCTAAGGGCCAGAGCTTCGTTGGAAGTCCTGCCTGAAGCAAGTTCGCCCGTGTGCCCTCGAGCACAGTTCGAATCTCTCTCTCAACAACAGACTTGCTCTCATCGACGTAAGGTCGTGAGGTGTTGTGACGAACTTTGTATTTTCCAGTAGCATTCTTGAGTTCGGGGGCGTTGTCAGAGTAAATGATCCCTGGTTCATCATCTACGGTGAAGTAGTGCAACAGGCAATCATAAACATCTTCCGACTCCTTCGTACCTGCAGGGTACACATAACGAAAGTTAGTGAACACGTCCTTAACCACAAGAGCAACTTTCTCACCTTCGATCCCAAAATCACGCAAGTCCTTGGTCACAATGTGATCAATTGTCACGTGGTCTCCGAACTTCTTCGAAAAGATAGTGGAGCTCCCCCCTCGCTTTCTGGCATGTGGCGCTAGCATTTTGGCCTTTTGGCATACCTTGCAGAAAGGGTTCTTAGGACGGTGGGTGAATTGTGCTCCGGGCTATTGGCCTGCAGCTTGAGCTGGGCTGAACGTTTTTCATCCTTTGGGTCAGCTTCAGCTTCTCTTTCGCTGTCAGGCTCCGGCTCGGGGTCATCAACAGGTCTTTTAAAGATCGTTACACTGAGAATGCAGGCATCAGAAGGGAGTTTGGCTACCCGATTGTCCAACGTCCTTACATCCACATCCTTTTCGATCTCCTGCCATTTCTTGACATAAGTCCAAGTACTCCGGATGACATGCTTTGGAAACCGCGTAGCAGGCGTTCTAAAGGTTTTGGGAAAGTGCCCCACGATCATCTGTGGAAAGGAAGGATGTGAAACCCAACCTGGTTTGTTCAAGTACTCCGCCTTTATTCCTAACGGAGCAGCCTCTTTCAACGCTTTTTCAATCCTGGGGTCGAGGCCACTGCCCGAGGATTCGCCTTCCGGCTCGGTTTCTGCTGCATTGGCGTGCCTTAGTAGGCCGCTGAACGGGGAAAACCCGACGTTGCCTGGATGACCGGCGAGTGAGCCGATTTCTCATCCTTGGCGGGGACAGCGATTGTACCATCCCCAATTACCGGGACTCGCCCGCGCAGCTTGCAGTAGAGTTTCCGGCCTTCGGGCGTCACGAAGTAAGGCGTCTTCCCTGCGTACCAATGGAAATCGAAACCCTCGTCCATACATCTCCTACCAACAGAGCACACCGGCGGCGTTGAGTCTAGCACGTAGCATTCGAGGATTTTGTTGATTTCGGGGACCTCTAGCTTGACGGCTTCATTACCTTTTACCGGCCCGTTGGCGGTGATCAACGAAACAGGACGTGAGGCAGGTTCAATGGGTACGTCGGGGAAGTGAGTTCTGCAGTCCGACTTGCTGATGAGGTCCTCTTCACTTCCGGTGTCCGCTAGGAATTCTAAGCCGGGGACCAGACCAGCACATGACGGACGTGCAAGTCGCTCGCACTCCTCGCAGAGGAAGCCTTCCTCCGTGCACTCATACCCGCATCCCGCAGGCATGTCGTGTACCATGCATTCTATCATGGTGGCAAACTGCTTTGCCCACACAAGAGCCCTCTTCAGATCCTTAGGATTCGAGCGGGGGCATTTCTCGACAGTGGGGTAGACTTCGTCATAAACCCTGGGAAGGTAGGCATGCTTTCTCTGCTTTCCTTCCGGTTCGATGGCAATCATTTCTACAGTGCTGTCGAAACTCACCTTAGGGAGTTCTTGCATGTAGAAGATCGTCTTACCTACCCACGTGCTGCCGGGTCCTTTGGTTGGGGTCTTTCTCCAGTTGTAGATCTTGTTTCCGACAAATGGGGAGACCGGCAAAACCTGCTCGAGCTTGGCTTGGCTCCTAAGCTTCTTGGGGTTCACCGGACATGAGTTGTCAGGAACATACCAATCTGTTCGGTACTTCTTGTGATGGCGGATAATTTTGTTGCCGGTGAAGTCTACCTCCCAGTAGTCCTCGTCATGTGACGCAGCCATAGCGAGCTTTGGCGAGATCTTAAGATCCGCTGTATTCTCTAACGCGATGGCGCATGCGGCCGTCTTTGGAGCCTTGTCACTTGATTTAGCCCTGGGACTTCTCCCTCTGCGCGGAGCAGGGGAGTTGGCCCTGGGTGACCCTGGCTTTGGAGCTGCCGGGGCGGCTTCGGACTTGGGTGCGGGAGCTGACGGCTTCTCTATGTCCTTATGTTGGAACCGACATTTATCACCCTTGTTGCAGTTGCCTTCTTTCCAGAACTTGCAGGTCACGTTAATCTTCTTCTTCTGTTTGTCACCTTTTGGGGACAACGATCTCTTCTTGTGAAGGAAAGGGCAATTGTTGCCTCGCTTGCAAGTTCCTTTGGGGAAATCGTAGCATACTCCCTTTGGGCTAGGTGTCCTAGGCTTGTTGGGAGACTGGGATCTACCTTTGCTGGGTGATCTTGGCCTTGGGCTCTGCGATCTGCCACGGCCTCCTCTTGAAGAGGGGCTGGAAGTTCGGCCAGGAGACTTCGAGGCAGGGGCACCGTACTTATCTCCGTGAGACCTTGCGATACGGTCACGGTTCTTGCGTTTGCGCTCTCGGGTCAGAAGATCCTTAAGTGACTTCACAAGAAACCTGTACGTGTGCTGATCCGTGCCCTCTGATGCCCTGTCGTAAATCTCAAGATCGTACTTAAGCCTCTTGGACTGCCTGAGTTCACGAAGGAAAATGTCTCTTAAGGTCGTTTCGTCCGGTGTGTGGCTGAGTCCAGACATGACAGATTCCCAGTTGCTAATAAACACTGAAAGGTCGTCGTTGATTAACCTTACTTTCAGCAGGTCCTCCACGGAGTACAGTGAGCCAACCTCCTCGTTCGTCTTGAAGTACTGGTCGAAGAGGTAGAGCACCTGTCGTCCTCGTACCGCCCTGAATTTTGCCGCCTCTGTCTCCTTAAAAATGAGGATTTCTCGGGAAAGTTCTCCCCTAGCGACTTTGGTGAGGGCAGCAAGGAGTTTTGTGTCAAGGGTGAGGAATTTGTCGGGATCTCGAAGGGATTCCTGCGATGCGTCTTTGTCGTAGGCCTTCATCACCCATTTAAACGCCTCATCAGGGGAATCTGATGCTGCCCTGACCGCTTCCCTAGCTGCCGTTTTCCACGAACGATACGACTCTGGACTTGGGAACTCCGGAAGGTTGATGGACTCTGCTTCTTTCGCTTTGGGTTTGTCAGCATCACCTTTGCTCTCACCCCTTAAGCTTCTTAGGCTTTGGAGAATTGCCATTTGGGTCTCTAGGAGACCTGTGTTGAAAGCCTCCGTCCCTGGCGTGCCGGAATCGGCCGCTGGAGGGGCCGCTGTTCCTGGCGCTGCCTGGGAAGGTCCTGCTTTGGGGATTGAAGATGCTGTTGCAGACGGAATGGACTGAGCATTCAAACCTCCTGGATTCATAGACTCGAACAGACATCTGGCACCTTGGGGGATAACGTTCGGCATTGAGAACATGGGCGCTTGAGGAGCTTTGGGGAAGACAGAGGGACCTGCAGGGGTACTTGGAGCAGGCATTGGCTGACTCTTTGGAGTAGCTGGATTGTACTGATCCAAGACCTTCTCTAATGCAGTTTCCGCAGAATCCAATCTGTCCTGAAGCTCTTCGTTCTGTTCCCTGCATACGGCAAGAGACGCCTCATACTCTTCTTTCTGCCTGTTCCTAAACAACTCAAAATGTGCTTGGAACTGTTCAACGAAGACTTCCTGGGAATTCTCAATGTGCTGTCTTGCCTGTTCTTCGAGGTTCTGTGCAAAGCGTGATTCCGCCAGTTGTTGATCCAATGCGTCTGTGATTCGGCTTTGTTGAAGTTCCGCGAGCTCTTGACGCAACCTTTGGTCTTCGTCATAGGAATGCGCCTGACTCAAAGTCATTTCAGACAACAGGAGCCTTTCACGATTTGCTGCCTTGTACTCGCTTTGTGCCAAGGCTGCTTGCAGTTCCGCTACCACTTCAAGGTGGTTACGTTCTGCCCTGTGCTCCAAGTCGGCTGTGCGAATTGCGGATGCTTCTTGATAGGTCAGCATATGTTGCCTGTGTCTAGCTTCTGCCTGAGCTTCTAGTTCTCCGACTTCCAGTCTGATTTGGTTAACGTGTACTTCGACACTATACTGTGGTGCGAAGACGTTGAATTGTTGGACTGAGGCTGGTGCCGGGAAAACTAAGCCGGGGGCGCCGATCCCTGCTTGGCCACCCGTGACCGGGGGCTGAAAAGGGTTCACGGTGCTTGTAACTGTATCCATGTTTGCAGGAATAAGTTCCGGTTCGCTCATGCGCTGATTGATTGTATTGTAACCAACCAGATGACCAGGCCGTAGGCTATACGGCTGATAATATAGTTGTTGTAAACCACTGCACACACGCACTGATAACAACCCGTCCAAGTGATAGCAAGTAGCGCAAGATACCATTAGGTAGCTACACCTTTTTCCTGCTAGAGCACTTGTGCCACAATGTCACCACACAACATGCTACTTCACACGTGCACAAATTACAAACAGAAGCCAATGCACTATAAGCATCAAACCCGACCGCACCTACCCATCTAAGCCACAACCCCTAATAACAAAGCCCCAAGCCCGAAAACCTAAACCCCCCAACCCTAAAGGAACCCCTTACAAGAACTCTAAAGGAACCCAGCCAACACCCCAAAACTTGAAACCCTTAAACCCGAACTCTCGCAGCCCTTCCGGCCACCTTTAAGCTTTAGGGTTTAGCGCTTTATATGGTTTGGAAACTCAGGGAAACTGCTCCTTGCGTGGAATTTTCTGGAAATGCAGAAGAAATATAGGGGGTTTTGCACTTGCAGGTACGGGCTGGTAGAGGTTACTGGGGTTGGGTTTGCTGTAGAAGAGTTCTGCATGGCCTGAAAATCTTCATGGTTGGTTTCGGGTGCACAGCTTAGGGCCCAGGGGTGTTCGGGATTTAGAGGTACTCTACAACGCTTAAGGCTTAGGGTTCTCGGCATGTTGGGGCTTGACGTTCAAAACGACACCCGAACCCACACCTTCTCGAACCTACAAGGGTGCGTCTGGTTTTTTAACCTGCAAGCCATACCCAAAGGGTCCAAGTATCATTATGGTATATACTTATAGGGTATTTGTGGGGTCTAAGT
>CAJNDT010001114.1:683609-903609 GCA_905221615.1 Symbiodinium sp. CCMP2592
CGTGGAGACCAGCAAAGAACTCCGCCTCGGCGAGTGCACAGGCCTGGCTCCGCATATCTTTTTGAGTTCTTTCCGGATGTTCGGATGCTTCCTGTGTCACCTGCTGTTTCGTGCAGAGGCTACATGCAGAAGCAGAAGCCCGGTGCACAGATCATGTGCGCTGTGCGCCAGAGTGCCATCGTGCTGCCGGAGGAGTGCCAAGTTGCTGTGCCTAATGCAAGATGCAAGTTGAACACTTTCCAGCTGCTTTTGCCAGGACACGACCAAGCCAGTCCTCATGGCGGGTATGGGAACTGGTCTGGCCCCATGGCGTGCTGTGACGCAGGAGACAGCTCAAGAAGTGCTTTTGCAGACAGTTTCGGTTTGTGTAGGGGGAGATGCAGGGTCTGAGTTCATTAGTTCGCAAGGAGCGGGTGATGCAGAGCCGACAGGGCAGCAAAGTGGGCAAGTGCCTGCTCTTCTTTGGTGCTCGCTACGCGGTTGCCACTTGGCATCACTGCTGCATTTAGTCGTCGAGCTGACATGGACAACTACTGTCCTCAGGAATACCTCTACCGGGAGGAGTTCGAGAGTTACGAAAAGGAGGGTGTCCTGGCCATGCACACTGCCTTTTCTCGTGAACAGGCAGCTTGTCTTCAAATTGTTGCGCAATCGAAGATGGCATGGCAGCACGATTCGTGCCTGTCAGCTGCTGCAGGCGCGAAAGATCTATGTGCAGCACCGAATTGTGGAGGCAACCGGGGGAGATTAAGCGGGTGGACTCCGCGTGGACTGTTTCCGAAACCAGAACTGTGAAATGTTCGCTCTTGGCGCTCAGGCTGGGCAAGAGGTGGCCGAGCTCATGCTGAAGCAGGGAGGCCACTTCTACGTATGTGGCTCTGCAAGACAAGTGCCCGAGGACATCTACACTGCCATGAAGGAGGCAAGGCACAAAAGTGGTGATTTCAAAGTATCATTAGTTCAACAGTCTCTTTTGCCACTTTTACAATGACTGTCATTAGTACTATTGTTGTTGCGGTAGCTGTTACAGTACTGATTCTACTGGTATTTCAGTTCCTACTATAACGATTGATGGTTTTAGTCTGTTATTACGACAGCTGTGCTTCGCACACGCACTTCCCGATTCTTAAAAGCCTACCGGTCACGAGCGCACGTCGCCCTTGTCAACGGGCTTTGTATTCGCAACGCCAGCTGGAGTCGCAAGGGGAGCTAGGGCGACCCAGTTGAATCTTCCTCGCTTGGGGCATGTCTCCAGGTTGTGATGGCCAACGAGAGATGTACCGAGGAGGAGGCAGAGGCAACCCTGTCAAACCTGAAGATGGAGGGCCGTTGCTGGCTCAGAAGGGGGGCTTTGACTCTTGCTGACTGCAGAGTTTCGTGAAGCCTCCGTGCATCCCTGAGCAGCCTCAGGTTACACCGTGGAAGCTTGGTCTTGAGAGCTGGTGCCGTGAGGATCGAGGGACCCGAGCAGTTTCAGTTTCAAATTTCTTTAAGCGTGCATGCCGGACCACCAGAAAGCAGTGGATCTACAACTTCTTTAATCATTCTCTAGGAAGGCGGGGCACGGGCGCAAGTGCTAGAACTCGGAGCTATACGAAGAGCAATAGTGAGCAATAGTATGGGGATGGGCCAGGTGAGCATCACACTCTTCTAGTACTTGATACATGTCCCGCCGAATGTGCAGCCGTTGAGTTCCCAACCGCCCTGCTGGAAAGGCTCAAAATCGGACCGTACTGCTGCGCACAGCCTATCTAAACCCATCATGGTCGGGGTTGCTTGGAGGTTCATGGGCAGTTATAAGTGGGGTTATAAGTCCCCTAATATGGGTTATAAGTATAGTTATCCTACTTATAACCCTATTTATAACTACTCATGAACCTCCAAGTAATTTTGTTGGCTCATCCCCCGGCTGAGCCCCGAAGTGTCAATTGAACATGTGAGCGACAACACTCCGCCTAAATTCTTGGCTTCTCATTCTCGATGCTTGTGGTTTAGCAATTTGCAAGGTGTCGCTTGGTTGAGCATGTAGGATTCAGCAGCAAAGGATTTGGACTCGTGGAATGTCAATAGCCAGATCCCATCACGAGCATGTCGAGATTGGATCTCGAAGCGTGCTGCTACTTGCCTTCCATGCAACGGTGGCGCCATGGCAACGCCTGGCCCGCAGGCTCAAGGTGTGACAGCTTAAGGCTTTAGGGTTTAGGGTATGCGGTTTCAAGTGTCGGTCTTGTCGGTTGGATTTCGATGTTTTGCATCGTTCAGACCTGAACACGAAGTTGGCCGGTTTGGCGTTGCAGCAGGTCGATACTCTGTGTCGGAATTAGATTGAGGCGGTTGCATCTGAATGATCCCGTATGACCTGGGAGGCCGTGCATCGACGAGGTCGAACACACAGCCTCGCAGCCCAAGTGGTGGAGGTGCTGCGGGGAAGCCGAGTCGAGGGGTTCAAGGTGAGGAAGCATGCTTGCTGAGATTGCAGTGTCCGCCTTAAGATTTTGAAGGTTGGGCGGGCCACGCTTTAATGAGCCAGTTCAGCATAGTTCAGCTTTGATATTTGCATCCAGAGGCACTCGGTTGACATGTTCGCGCGCATGACCTGGGAGGCCGTGCATCGACGAGATCGAACGCACAGCCTCGCAGCCCAAGTGGCGGCGGAGCGGCGAAGCCCGGTGCCAGCGATCAAGGCGTGGCAGCATGCTTGCTGACACTGTGGGGTTCGCCTTAAGATTTTGAATACCGGTTCGCAATGGAACGCTTTCGATTTCAACTGTGTTCGCAACACAGTCGCTTTGAGCTTTTTGTTTTTCTGATATCCTGTATTGGCACAGGAGTAGCCCGCTTTGATCCTTGAGTCCAGAGGCACTCGGTTGACATGTTCGCGCACATGACCTGGGAGGCCGTGCATCGACGAGATCGAACGCACAGCCTCGCAGCCCAAGTGGCGGCGGAGCGGCGAAGCCCGGTGTAGGGGATCAAGGTGTGGCAGCATGCTTGCTGACACTGTGGGGTTCCCCTTAAGAGATTGAAGGTTCACTTCACTGCATCCAAACCGGTTCGCAATGGAACGCTTCCGGTTTCAGCTGTGTTTGCAACAGAGTCGCTTTGAGCTTTTTGTTTTTCTGATATCCTGTATTGGCACAGGAGTAGCCCGCTTTGATCTTTGAATCCAGAGGTACTCGGTTGACATGTTCCCCCACATGACCTGGGAGGCCGTGCATCGACGAGATCGAACGCACAGCCTCGCAGCCCAAGTGGCGGCGGAGCTGCGGCGAAGCCTGGTGCAGGGGATCAAGGTGTGGCAGCATGCTTGCTGACACTGTGGGGTTCGCCTTAAGATTTTGAAGGTTCACTTCATTGCATCCAAACCGGTTCGCAATGGAACGCTTTCGATTTCAACTTTTTTTGCAACAGAGTCGCTTCGAGCTTTTTGTTTTTCTGATATCCTGTATTGGCACAGGAGTAGCCCGCTTTGATCCTTGAGTCCAGAGGCACTCGGTTGACATGTTCGCGCACATGACCTGGGAGGCCGTGCATCGACGAGATCGAACGCACAGCCTCGCAGCCCAAGTGGCGGCGCAGCGGCGAAGCCCGGTGTAGGGGATCAAGGTGTGGCAGCATGCTTGCTGACACTGTGGGGTTCGCCTTAAGATTTTGAAGGTTCACTTCACTGCATCCAAACCGGTTCGCAATGGAACGCTTTCGATTTCAGCTGTGTTTGCAACAGAGTCGCTTTGAGCTCTTTGTTTTTGATATCCTGTATTGGCACAGGAGTAGCCCGCTTTGATCTTTGAGTCCGAGGCACTCGGTTGACATGTTATCCCACATGACCGGGGAGGCCGTGCATCGACGAGCTCAAACGCACAGGCTCGCAGCCCAAGTGGCGGCGGAGCTGCGGCGGAGCCCAGTCCAGGGGATCAAGGTGTGGCAGCATTCACATGTCTAGGAAGCATGGTTTTTATCGTCGTTCGTGTCAATCTAGTAGTCTAGGAGGGAATTCCAGCCGGATGTTTGCCTGCGTTTGAACTCGCATCGCAGACTATATTTGTACTTCTTGGTTCTTAAAACTTGTTGACATGAGACTGTTTCGAGCTTTCCGATACCTTTATCTTAGTGACTCGTGACAAATTCTCGAAGGAGGAGTTTGCAGCCCAAAGTCGCCTTGCTTGGCAGGCCGTGAAGCCACACGTCCAAGCAGCTCCAGCGATGATGGTGCCACGGCCAGCCCCAGTGCAGAGGATCAAGGTGCGGGACTCGGACCTCAACAAACCTTTGGTTAGTAGGGAATGGAAGAATGGGGTACAATCATAAGTTATAAGTACTATTACTACCATCCTTCCATTCCCTACTAACCAAAGGTAAGTCAAGGACGCAAAGTTTCGCGAAGATGTGCAAATCAGAACACCCAACCCAAACTCGTTGCTCCTCGAGTACGACCCAAACCTGTTGACACGAGACTGGGAGCATCCTTGTTTACAGCATTTTTGGGGGAGTTTTTACAGGCTGCTTGTGTTACGGTGTCTTCCCGTTCTACCTTCTGCTTTTGCTAGCTTCTTGTTTTTTGTTTGTTTGTGCTTCTGCTTGCGAGGTTTTTTTTGCCTCTCTGCTTTTCCGCTTCTCTGCCCGCTTTTATGTTCGCCGCTTTTCTGCCGTGCCGCTGTTCTTTGTGCCTTCTGCCTGTTGTTGCTCGTCGTTTTCTGCTTGTTCTTGCTTTTGCTTTGATTTTCTGCTTTTTTGTTTCTTTGCTTTTCTGTTTTGGATTGCCATATGAGAGGGCTGGTTTGAGAAGTTTTAATAGCGGGATCGCCTAATGGGCCTAATGATAAACCGTGTTTAAGATATATGATGATTAAGATTAAGATATGTGATCAGCCTGGATCGCCAAGGAAGGGGCGTGCTTGAGACATGTTAGGAACCGGGGTCACCAAAGGAGGTGGCGAGCGTACGGTATTGATCATTCGGAATCGCCAAATGAAGCGAGCGGCATGACGTGGCATGTTTAAGGTATGTGGCAAATCGGGGTCGCGAATTGTGAGGGTATGTTATGCTTAAGATCTGTGACACCCCGGATCGCCAAATAATGGGGTGTGTTCAAGAATTGTGATCAACCAGGATCGTCTCATGAGGGGGTGTGGGTACAATGTGTGATGACTGTCGGGCTCGCCAAATGAGGGGGGGCGTGCCCACGATACGCGATGAATCGTGATCACCTAAGGAGGGGCGTGTTGAAGATGTGTGGTGAATCGGGCTCGCCAACGGCGGGGGATGTGATCAACGGGATTCCCTACTGAGAGGGTGTGCTTAAGAAAAGCCATGAATCGGGCTCGCCAGAGGAGGGTGTGAGTTTAAGATATGCGATCAACCTGAGTCGCAAAAGAGGAGGCTTGCTTCAGATATGTGCTCATCCGGATCGCCAAATGAGGGGGGGTGTTTAAGATGTGTGATGAACGCCACTGAGGGGGTGGCTTTAACGAATGTGATCAACTTGGATCGCCGAATGAGGGTGTCATGTTAAGGATATGTCATGAATCGGGATCGCCATATGAGGGGACAGGTTTAAGAAACATGATCAACAAGGATCGTTTCAGGAGGGATCAGGAGGGGCATGTTTAAGTTACGTGATCAGCCGGGATCGGCAAATGAGGGCGCGTAGAAGATATGTGATGGATTGGGATCGCCAAAGAAGGGGGCGAGTTTGAGATACCTGAGCACCTACCGAACCCTACCCTAGCCCTCCGGTTCCGTGCTATGACATGCGAACACATTTGTTCTTGCATATTCAACACTACCCTAGACCCTCCGCTTTCGTGCTGTGGAAAAGCGAACACGTCAGTTCTTGCGGACGAAAGCGTACCTTAGAACCTCCGGCTTGGTGGGGTGAAGTGCGGATATGTCGGTTTTGGCGCCTGTGTGCGCCTTGGACACGCGTTTTGCCGTGTGCGCCTTAGACGTTTTACCGTGCGCGCCTGAAACCCGCTGGTGGCTACATCCAAAGCAAGACCCAAAATCGTTTTCCCCGAGTGTTGCTGCGATTCAAGGTTTTCCACGAGTACGGGTGATCCATATGTTGTTACCGTATCTACAATGAGTCACGTCTCCAGCACATGGAACCCTGTGTAAAGTGATGAAAAGTATGCACTGCACCACAGCGGGAGACACTCGCAGCGAGCATCCTATGTAGAGAATAGGTCGCGGGGACCAGATTTGGACCATAATGGACCATGCGTTGTACAGAACAGGACGCCGGGAGTTGGCAACAACGTGAATAGCGTGATGTTAACGGAGGATGCCCACCTGGCCATGGTTGCAGGTCTCCTAGGGAGGAAAGCCCAAAACTCAAACAAACAACAAGCAACATCTTAAGTTACTCCTGGTAGTCGATCTTTCCGATACCCATGTCGAGTTTTCACTCTGTCAGACTTGTGGCAAAATATTGAAATTCAATGAGCTGGCAGCCCAAAGTCGCCTTGGCCAGTTATGCTTGGCAGGCCGCGAGGCCGCACGTCCAAGCAGCTCCAGCAATGATGGTGCCACGGCCAGCCTCAGTGCAGAGGATCAAGGTGCGGGTTGGGTGTTCTGATGATCAGCAATTTTTTTCCGGTTTCTAGCTTTGCGTCGTTGAGGTCCGAGTCCGTTTCGAGTACGACAACTTGCTTTTGTTGCAATTGTTTAAACTCGGAAAGCAGGCTGCATTTGTACTTCTTGTTTTTTTCAATCATTTTTGAAACGAGACTGTTGCGAGCTTTCCGAAACCTATGTCGACTTTTCATAGTTAGGCTTGGCAGTCCGCGAAGCCACACGTCCCAGCAGCTCCAGCAACGATGGTGCCACGGCTGAGGATCAAGGTGCGGAGCATGTGCACAACGAGCTTCACCGGACCATGTTGAATGTTGACTAAACCCTAAACCCTGGTGCGATGATCTGTTTACGGAGATCCAAGTCGCGTGGCTGAAAGGCTTTTGTCCAAACGTGCCAATGTCACCTGGAGGCGTCGGTGCATCTGCGAGGGCGGAGGCATGTCTCGGAGTGCCGGGGATGGTGGTATGCCAGCGGGTCGTGCTGTGTCCAGCTGAGTCAGCTAGAGTTGCAACACTGGGTGAGACGATGCAGGTCTTGAGGTTGCATGTAAGGATGTGTTGAGTTTTCTGGGACCCGACGGCATCTTTTGAGAACCAGAGGGCATCTCAAAGCAGTTTCGAACGATGCGTCTTCAAGTGAGCTTACGCTCGTTGGGTCTCTGCAATAACTCGTACCATCCTTCCTCATCTTGTGAAAGTTCGCCATACCTGAAATACACTAGCACCCTGCATCCCCAAAGCCTTCTACAGCCTTTAATCCGAACAGAATCCTTGACGGAGTCCTTTACGGAACCCTTCAAGAAACCCTTGGAGATCTGGCAAAGGAACAGTATATCAGAACAATACTTAGACTCGCGAAGCCCTTACACGAAGCCTTGTAGCATCCCTCGAAGGAGCAGTTATGTTTGCTAAAGATGGAGTACTTGTTTTTTTGATGTCTGAAGCTCACAGCCAGGCGGCCACTCTCGATGCGAGGGCCTCCAGGCAAGGAGAAGCCCATTCGAGTTAATAAGGCTTCCTTAAGATTTCCCTACAGGGGACCCTAGTGTAGAACCCAAAGTTGCCTGGGGGGCAGAGATGCCAGGGGCTCAGGGTTGTTGAGGCTGAAGAGTCTGGGGCTCATTTTGTTTATGAAGTTCAGTGGTTTAGGCAGTCAGTCTAGCAGTACGTGTTTTGACCGTCCATTCTGAATCTGTGGACAAGGCTGGTTGCTGGCTCCCTTCCAGGTCTCACTCCAACTCTGCGGCTTCGTCGGCATCTACGCAGCAGCTGGGAGAGGCACTGTCTAATGCAGAAGCGGACCCGTGCAGGTAACTAGGCGCCTAGGCATTTTGAGGACGAGCCGTCATTTCGACTTGCGCAACTTTGACGTCGGTGCTTGCGGAGGCCTCCGGGCAGCGCGCCGAGGCGCGCAGCACACAGACGTGCCTTATAGTATAGAGTATAGCATATATTATAGTATATACCAAAAATTTAAGTAGGTAAATAAATAAAGAAATAAAAACATACAATACATATATATATATATATATATATACATACATATATGCAAGAACTACCGACCTTCGTTTGGTATTGTAGATACCGTGTCAAACCAGCTTTTCCGGCAGGTCCGGATTCTGTATCTCCCAAAGACTACCGAAAACAAATTCAAATTTCAAGAGAACGTGTCAGTCAACTCATTCAGGCTCGACGTGAGCACATAGTCAACGGCAACACTGTGCCCTCCCAAGCGAAAACCAACTTTTCTTAAAGAAAACAAAACAAAGCAGAAAAAGACATCTTCTGAGACACTATGCGGCCAGACTCAAAAAAGATGCTTTTTGCTTTTCCCTAGTAAAAAAACGGTTTTGGGCAGGAAAACCAATTTTTTCCTGTGAAAAAGATGGTTTTGGGAAGGAAAACCAATTTTTCCTAATGAAAAAGATGGTTTTGGGAAACAGTTTTTGCAAAAACAACATTTTTTGTGGAAAATTATTGCGGCCAAAGTGCCCAAAGATGTTTTTTTTGGTTTTCACTAGGACACAATTGGTTTTCTTGCCCAAAACCATCTTTTCTTGGAAAAAAGGTTTACCTGCTCAAAACAATTTTTTGCCTGGGAAAAAGTTGGTTTTTTATGCCAAAGCCATCTTCTTCCTAGGAATTGGTTTTCCGACCCAAAACCTTTTGTTTTCGAGGAAAAGTTGGTTTTTCCGCCCGAAACCATGTTTTCCCGGTTTTCCCTAGAGAAAACCAAAAAACATTTTTTGTAGTGTGACCGTATAAAAGATGTTTTGTTTTTGGTTCTTCCAAGGAAAGATGGTTTTCCTTCCCAAAACCATCTTTTTCCTAAGAAATAGTTGGCTGCCTTTCCCCGCCAAAACCATCGTTTTCCTTGGTATTTCACTCCAAGACCAAGCTTTTCCTGGCAAAGGGTGCGCATTTCATTTGTTGTTTGTGCATGTTACAAATTAGTGCTGTCAATAAGGTTCCAGTGTCATCACTATTGCGACCCGAGTCCGCTTAGCGTTAGTAATATGCAATAGACTGGGTAACAACCATGGCATTATTCGGATCGGTTTTGGGGTCAACAAAAATTTAGTATCGCAAGTTGAACACAGACCAGGACCCAGGATTTCGGGGTTCTCACAGCTACCACTACGATTTCTTCCATCTAACTATGGTTAACCCTGAACCCTAAACCCTAGCCCAAAGCGTTAAACCCTAAGCCTTAAGCCTCAAGCCCTAAACCCCAAGCCTTAAGCCTGAAAGCCCTAAGCTTTGAACCCCGGAGGCTTCCGAAGATGGCAGCTCCGAGGCAGAGGCTTCGCAAAAGTGTGGGGGGGGGGGGGGTCTTTTTCTGTGTTCGTGGCAAGTTGCGCGGTGGTGGGGGGGGAGTTGGGTTGAGGCTTTGCGGCTTGAGGGTTGGGGATTTGGGGTTTAGGATGGTGGGTTTGGGTGGGGGGTCCAGGTGGGGGGTGGGGCTTAGTTTGGGTTAAGGGTTTGGGGCCGCGAAGGGTTTCAGGTCTTTTCACTGATTTGTCTGCCCGAGCTCTCTGCCCATATGGGATTTCACCCCTCGGGTGGTGTACATCATGGAACCTATGTAGCCATGAACCAGATTGGATATTGTCTGAAGCGATAAAGTTTGGAGGCCATGAATTCCAACTGGAACTGCCGTGGCGAGGGAGTGCAATCAAGACTACATGCATCCGTAAATCAACATGTGGCCGTTCGTGAGAATATCGATTTTCCCCTGCCCTGCAAGCTCCCCTTTTGACACAAGTCGCAGCTACCATGCTGACGAGGTTGTGCCCCAGACGTCCACGGCTCAGATTCATGTCCATGCAGCGTCCGTTCTCTTTTCTTATCGCGCTTATTACCATTGGTGTGTTCGTTCTACTCTCGTTCTGGTTTTGATGGCAGTACGACGGTTGTGACCACGGTTCTTGATGGAGTCGTTTGCGTTTATCGTTCTTGCCCTAGAACAGACACGCAGACACACCGATAAACAAGCACTTGAGTGTGTCGAGCCTCTACGGCAGATCCAAGCATAGGCAATCTTATGAATGAGTGCAAACATAGACAAATACTATATGCATGAATACATGAAGGCATAACTGGGACTCTCTTTGTCGCTCCTTTTCACGTGTTGCTGCTTCTGTTTTCACAACGTCTTTCTTGTGAATCACGACGACGCTACCGCCACATCGGCTACCTTGTTCTTGTTGTCGCTTGCAGCTTCTGTTATGCTTCTACTGTAATCTGATCTTTACTCTTACTTTCAGCCTTTCGGGAATTCGGTCCTCGTCTTGGCACCGATATGTTGGCCCGGGGGTTTCGGGGCAAAGGAAGACGAAGTCGGGATCAAGGCGTCAAGAGAGAGACAGTCAGAAGCAGCCGGCGTACTCTAACTCTGATGAGGGAGTTTCTACCTTATTTTGGGGTCCTTCTAAAAAGGATCCTACTATTTAGAGTAGTATATTGGGGTCCCCTATTTTCGGAAACTCCCATGAATGAAGCCCAGACTCCTAACAAGACCAGCCCTCAACGGCTTGAGGCTTGAGGGCCTATGGGAGAGTTTCAGAAAATCGGAGCACTCCAACGAAGACCTGCCGCCTAGTCGAACCAAGGATGGCCGTGAACGATGGAAGCTCAAGCTCAGAGGAGCAAGTGGAGGAGAAGACTTTGGGTATACGAGGCTTCGGGGTCAAGGTATGATCTAATATACCATAAGAATCAATATACTATGCTATAATATGCCCTAATATACCGTAACATGATTTCGTGTCAACATTGTCCATCTGTTGCAGCTTGTGTACCCACTTCGGCCTGACGCATAGCAGTGGCCATGACTTTGGGGCATTCAAAGCCAACACGTGGAGTTTCAGCAACTAGCGGCAGTCAGAAGACTTGCTAAGTGGAAGCGTTCTTGTATTACGTTGGTTCATAAAAAGGTATCCTTAAATGTGCCAGACACCCGAATATACCCTAACCCCTAAACCCTAAACCGAATAGCCCGTCTGAGTCCCTCAGCCTTGTAGGGCCCTGTAGATCTCCAGAAGCGACGTATAAAACTCTGAACTATAAACCCTAAGCCCTAAACCTGAACCCCAAACCGTGAAGGGCGGAAGCACCTCGTGCAGAGCCCTCAAAAGAGGCCTGAGGCTTAAGGGTAATTCCAGTAGACTGTATAGTGTATGATACTATGATGTATGATGCCATAATGTACTCTTCTATACCACACTTTACCATGCCATAGTGTACTCTTATGTACCATACTGTACTATGCTATGATGTGCTTCAACGATCTTCAACGTAACATAATGGCATAATATACTAATCTAGTTTTCAAGGCATCCAAGAGGGATTTGTACTCGTGCAAGGCTGCAGTTCAACGACTCTGGATGTGTTTTTGGTTCCCCCTGCCCTAGTCCTGAACCTGAAAACATAAACCCTAAACCCTACACCCAAAGCCTTAAGCCCTACACCCTCAGCCCTAAACCAAAGCCCCAAGACCTGAAACTGCAGCCAAAACGCAAAGATCTAATCTCCAAGCCCCGATCCTGCAACCCCAAACCCTACGTAAGCACTTTTTGAGAAATTTACAGAATGTAGGGGAGTCCCCATTCGTAGAAGCTGTGCTGACTGTCTTCAGAGTCCCGACACCGGCCTTTTGTGGGCTTGCCGCTACGTCGACGTCTGTGTCCACGTCCGTGTCCACGTCCACATCGACATCGACGTCTACTTCTACGTGTATGTCTAAGTCGACGTCTACGTCTCGTCTACATCTACGTCTATGTCTATGTCTACGCGTACCGTCTACATCTACCTCTACGTCTTCCACTACTACTACTACTACTACTACTACTACTACTACTACTACTGCTACTACTACGGCGAAGACGACGACGGGTGTTTGTACTGTCTTGGAGCTGGGGTTTGAGGTTTGTCCTTGCATAGGGTTTCCGTACGGGATCTTGTGACCGGCCGAATCCAGATGAGCAAAGCATTCCTTACTTCAGCAGGCGTCCTCGCAGCTAGGGAGTTTAGAGTATGGGAATGCAGGAGATATTCGTTTCTTCGGGCCTTCCAGGGAACCCGGAAAGGAGCCCTTAAAAGAGCTCACATTAATGCAGCACCCGAAACTACAGTCCTCAAGCCTCAAGCCCTAAACCCTGAAGCCCTGAAACCCTTCAAAGTACCCTGATGGAGCCCTTGCAGAAACCCTTATAGTAACTAAGCAATCCTCCTAAACCCTAAACCCTATCAGCCCAAAACACAAAACGCCCGTAAATGCACTTTCCAGGAGGAGGCCCGCAGCGAGCCCTCTCCGAGGTCGTGTCCTCAAACAGCCAACGGCAAAAGGGGTTCAGTGTGGGTTTCTACGGGGTGAGCGGGGGTTTACGGGTTGGACAGGATTCAGGCTTTGTTTTGGCTCTCTATTGGGTTTTCTTTTTTGGATGTTGGCTTCATAGGGTTTGAAGTTTCGGGTTTCGGGTTTGGTTTAAAGGGGTTATCTATTGGTTTGTAGTTCAGGCCTCCTGGCTATGGTCGGCTTGCCGTGCTACTTTGGGGGTCAGGGCTAGGAAGGACGCAGGGGCCCCTGGGCTTTTGGGGTTCTTTGGGGCTTCAGGGCTAAGGGTTCCTACGGATTTTTCGGATAAAGAAGCTTTGGGGGTCGGGGCTTTGGGGTTGGAGAGGGGCCTATAGATTGAAAGTGTGCTTGAGGGTTGAAGGGTTTTTTCGGGGCAGGGTCAGCTTTACATACTTGGAGGTTCATAGGTAGTTATGAGTAGGGTTATAAGTAGGATAACTATAGTCATAACCCGTATTAGGGGTCATATAACTCCACTTATAACTGCCCGTGAACCTCCAAGTAGTGCAGTTTGAAGTTTGAAGCCCATCTCGGTGTCCGGCAAGCTCTCTTAGCTCTGCAGTTGTCTGCAGTCCCCGCATGTTCAAGATGAAATGTCTCGCTCCAACAGGCAACCAAGGCTCTTTAATTTTGAAGAGAAGTATTCCCTAAAAGCCACAAGCCCTAAACCTAAACCCCAACCCTTACTTGTGTTTTAGGGCTTGTGGTCGTCGGGTTTCTGGCTTTGGACTGCCGCTGCTAGGACGGAGGGCGAGAAGACTTCCACGCAACCTGTGAAGGAGGATCGGGGCTTCCTGCCGGGTTTGGGGGAGTCTGGGGTTGTCGAGGTTTTAGGTTTGAGGGCTGGTTAGATACAAGTTCGGATGAACATAAAACATGTGAGCCAGGAGCACACCCAACTCCAGCCGAAGATCGTAATGAAGCTGGAGTTCTGTTGCACGACAGCTATCCTTGGCAAATCTGAGACTGTAGTCAATCCATTCCTTCAGCTTCCGTTCACCTTAGTTGGACAGCCTCTTCTGAGTAAACTTCCGACCGTATTCATAAGTGAGGCGTCTCCATGTCTCACGGGAATACACAACACACGCATGGATCAAGAGTTTCGGCCAGGGACGTGTAGCAGCTGCACAATTTCATATTTTTTTCGGAAACCTCTCGAAACTTGAGTCAGAAGCCTTCCGTAATTCAAAGAGACATACGTATACGTACATACACATATACTCATGCCTATGTATCTACCCACCTATCTGTCAATCTATCTATTTATCTGTCTGTCTACCCGTCTATCAGTTGTCTATCTGTCTGTCTGTCTATCTGTCTCTCTGTCTATCTGTCTATCTGTCTATCTAAATCTGTCTAAATCTATCAATCTGTCTACCCTTCTATCTATACATCTATTTGTTTACACATGTACATATCCGTAAACATAAACATGTGTGTTTACGTATACGTGTGCCTGTACGTAAACACATACACATGCATACGTATACATATGCGCATATATATTTATATGTACATATACGTATCTATAGATATTTCTTATATGTACATACTTGTTGCTAAGTAGTGCGAAAATGTTTGGCACCCGGGGGCTTCCGTGCGACTGGCATGCAGCCAAGAAAGAAGGAGGCGAAGGAGGAGCCCTCGACCCCGACCAAACCCGTGGCTGCCGCGCCGCAGGCCTTCTGGGACTCTAGGACCCTAGGACATATATATATATATATATATATATATATATATATATATACAGTATATATATACAGTATATATATATATATAAACAGTAGTATATATAGTATATGTAGTATATATAGGACATTTTGGGTGTTTTGGGTTTGGGGGTTTCGGTTTAGGGTTTGGGGTTGAGGGGTTTAGGGCTTGGGGTGTTTGGGGATTGGAGCAGCCCGCGAGTGTACGTATCCTGAGGGCATTTGGAGGTTTATGGGTAGTTATAAGCGTTCCTTTAAGGGCCCCTTTAAAGGGATCTATAGGAGTTCTATAAGAGTATAGGGTTTAGGGGCTACTTGGAGGTTCATGGGTGGATATAAGTAGGGTTATAATATACGTAAAACCCATATTAGGGGACTTATTACCCCACTTATAACTACACATGAACCTCCAAGCAGCTTTGCTTGTAAGTCTTCTGGCCTTCTGAAAGCAGGCCTGGGACCCCAGTGTTATCCGTTTAAACCCCCTATAACCATGGGATCAAGTATCCACTCAAGACCAGATTAACATGATCTTGCCCTTATACTCGTAGGGTTTATTCAACTTGCAGACAAGACTTGAGGCTTGAATCCTTGAGGGTTCGGGTTCATTCAGACATGAGCTCCATAGTCTTTTAAAGAAGTTGTTGAGGATGATGCCCCTGCTGCCGATGACTACGATGCTGACGATCGCGATTGTTGTGGCTTATGTTGCCGTTGTACCACGTGACAGTCATACGACTTACCAGCTGGGTACGGCCCCCACTCAGTAATAGTTGAATAATACATCGTAGCCCTACTATAGACTCTTACTGTATGGGGGCAGTACCTAACTTGCCAGCCTGTTCTGATCACCGTTTGGCATTTACCGCTTTCCTCGGCAATGTCCAGGCTCCCACGCAGCTCCTCGTGCGACTTGTCCGCAAGCCGCCACTGCTCTCCCTGTGGCAGTCTATGAGATCGCAGGACTCAATATAGAAGTGTTGCAAAGCAGAAAAGGGTTTTGGGAGGGTAAAACATACTATAGGTATAGTTTTAAATCCCCCAAAGTAGTATGGGTATATACATATACATATATCCATATATATATATATATATATATATATATATGTTCCCGCCCCCCCCCCCCCCCGAAGATCTACGCTTTCGTGGTTCTTGGGGCATGAGGCGCGTGAAGCGGCCAGGCCCAGATTCCTGAAAAAGATTAGATTGTTTTGAGCATTACAGTGTTTCGTGCGTTTCAGGGCTTGGAAAAGCTGAGTTTTTTTGAGCATTACAGTGTTTTGTGAGGTTCAGGCCACGAAACACTGCTATACTCAAGTTTTGTGAGCTTTGCGGCTGTGAAAAGTTGATTTTTGCGCAGGACAGTGTTTTGTGAGGTTCAGGCCACGAAACACTGTAATGCATAGAAATAAAAAAATCCAATCTCAAAAGTCACGAAACACTGTAATGCTCCAAAAATTTCAAATATAATGGCATCTAGGGCCAGGCCGGTGGCAGATTCCTGAAAGTTTGAACTTGTTTGAGCATTGCGGTGTTTCGGGAGCTTTGAGGCAGTGAAAAGTTTTTTTTTGTGCATTACAGTTTTTTGTGAGGTATAGACCACGAAACACTGCTGTGCTCAAGTTTTGTGAGTTTTGAGGCTGTGAAAGTTGCTTTTTTTGAGCACGGCAGTGGTTTGTGATGTTCAGGCCACGAAACACTGTAATGCTCAAACAAATCAAATTTTCCAAGCCCTGCAACGCACGAAGCACTGTAATGCTCAACAAATTCCAACAAAATTTTACGGAATCTGCCCCCGGCCTGGCCATAGATGCCAGATTTTGGGAGTTTTTGGAGTTTGTTGAGCATTACAGTGTTTCGTGAATTTCAAGGTTGGGAATTTTGGAATTTTTGAGCGCTACGCTGTTTCGTGATGTCCAGGGCAGGGTATGTTGTATCACAGGAGAACGGTGAGCTTTCAATCGCTTTCAAGGACTAGAACGATGTATATGTTAACAGACCTACCCGATGCGACGAACTTTCGTCCTGACGCAAGGTTCGACTTCCTTCGTGTATACGAAAGGAGATGAAAAGGGCTACTTGCGTCTGCTCACTCGTAAATCAAATGCTAGAGCTACTGATTAATAGGCCGCATCAGAATCGGACGCTTCACGAGCAGCGGGAAAGAGATGGCCCACGCAACAGACTTCTTCGTAAGAGAGACTACAGCATGTTTATTGTTGAAAGAATGTTGTTAATAAACACACCATGAACCACTGTAAAATGCAAGAAAACACGAGGTGTTTTAGTACCACATGAACAAAAATGGCACGCTCTCCAGCGTTTCAGCTTGTCCAACACATAAACTATCACAAATCTGCGGCCGAGATTCGGCGCCAGATTTATACACATATCAAACCCGCGACGTGTAGCAACACGGTTTGCATGCACATGGCGAACAGCACGATTGTATCGGTATTTTTCGGTGTCTTCGGCATAAATGAGTAGTGGACCAATGTAGAGAAGAAAAAAGAATTGTGTGCAAGAGGCGGGTGTAGATCTTGGCGGGGGATATATATATATACATATGTATGTATGTATGTATGTATGTATGTATATATATATATATATATATATATATTATTTTTAAAAGACACCTCTATATGTATATATATATATACTATACCATAGTTATAATAAGGAACCCCCAAGGTAGTAGGGGCAATGATGAGCTTTCCGGTTTCAGCTGCAGCTCAAGCCCCAGGTTTCAAGGCCCTGCGCGGAATATGCTCCATGCCCTCCACGCCCTTGCCCCTAAAAACCGCTGCAGTCACAAGGTTTGAGAAACCCTAAACAATAAACTCTAAACTCGAAGCTCTGAATGAACCCTAAACCTTATACCGTCAGCTCAGAACCCTAAACCCTAAACGCGAAATTCGGAACCCTGAACCGCATACCCTAAAGTCTAAACCCCGCGCAATGATACAATGCCCGACGTCTTGAAACGCTTCAAGCCACGAGGCCCAGCGAACAGCCGGCGCGGCGCCGATCCTCATTGGTGCCCAGGGAGCTGCAGCAATCAGGTGGGAGGCTTGGTTCAGTTCAGGCTCCATGTTATACGGTATATATAGTAGAACAATATATAGGTAGATAATAAGCAGTTATGCAAGTATATGTATATGTAAATATATAAGTATAGAACGAGTATAGAAACGTATGCAAATACATAAACACATAAATACGTGTATATATATATATATATATATACACGTATATATATATATATATATATATATACGTGTATATATATATATATATACGTGTATATATATATATATATACGTGTATATATACACGTATATATGTATATGTATATGTATATGTATATGTATATGTATATGTATATGTATATGTATATGTATATATATATATATATATATTTAATGGGCCGTCAAGATATGCAGGAACCTCCGCGAGGCGCGAGGCTTATGGCTTAATCTGGGACTCCGAGAAGCCAATGAACGCAGCCTGGTGCAGCCACCACGTTGTGGCATCAGTGTGGGTTGTATAGGGTCTGTGTAGGATTGGAAAGGGGTGCGAAGAGCGGGATTGCAGGTGCTCCTCATACTCGGAACCTGCCATATCTTGCAGCTGCGCCGTGCCTCTGCTCTCATTGGCTTTAGAGCCGAACTGCTCGTTATTCATTGCATGTTGTCCCGCACTTTCAATTCGTCACTGCCTTGAGCGCAGCTGGGACTTTTGCGAGAAGGCTTCGTATGGAACTTCTTCGAAGCACGCCACGAAAGGGGACCAAGCATTCAAAGTTTCCGCTTGCTTGGCGGTGAGCAAGCAATTTTGTTGTAACAATCGTTCTCCAGCCTTGACCTCTAGAGTAAAACTTTATAGTAACCCTCATCGTAACGCTCAAGTGTCCCTTTCAGGGTTCCTCGGAAGGATCGCTTTAAGGGCGCTGTTACAAGTTTATGACCACTAGGCGGAGCCTTCTGTTTCTGTGGTGTAGCGATTTGGGGGTCAAAACTTCCTCAAAGGAAGTCTCGGATTGTCTTGGAGGTTCTAGGGTAGTTGGGTTTATCAGTAGGATAACGTATAAGTAGGGTTTATCAGTAGGATAACTTATAAGTAGGGTTTACCAGTAAGGTAGCTGTATTTATAACCTAAATTCGGGGACCTATAACTCCACTTACAACTACCCATGAATCTCCAAGTTCCGCTGTAAAAAGCCGTATAGTTTAGACGGTTTAGAAGCCTGGAGTGCAATCGAATTCTAAACTGTGCGTCTCAAACCGCAGATTTCTTCGTGGGGGCTCTGGGGTCAGGCACTCCCGCCGATGTTGAAGCAGCCAAAGTGCGCCGCGCTGTGGCAGCCGCGAAGAAGCGCGTGCAGAAGGTTGGTTTCTGGATTCATTGTCTGTTGCTTCGGGATCGGGACATGGAGTCGGGATTTGCGGGGTCTTGGTTGTGATTTTGTCATTGTGATCGATGAGATTTTGAGAATCGCAGGCACGCGCCACGCCGAAAGCCAAACAAGAGAAGCCGAAGAAGAAAGTGACCTCCAGGCCGAGCCGGGGGGAACTGTTTGGGCTTTCTTGGCTGGGTTTTCGGGTAGCACAAGGGTGCTGGGGTTGAAGGTTTAGGGATCGAGGATTCGGTCGGTTAGGTTTGGGTTTAGGAGGTATAGTTATATAGTTATATACCCTATTAATGATCGGTTTCTTTCCGATCTGGTTCTTGTAGAAGTGCTGCCTGAGTCTCGGGCTTCCGCCGATTTTGAACCGAAGCTTGATCCCCACCATCACAATCCCCAGTCTTGAACGCAACTCTTGTTGCATGCTGCTGTCAGCTCGTAGATCACACCGGCTCTAACGTGATGGCATCTAGCCTACATCACCACTATCACTACGTCATGTTGCACTTTTCGTTCACTATCACTATGTCATGTTGCATTTTTCGTTCTTAGTCTCTTTCACTTTGGTGGAGGCAGGCAGGATGTCCGAAATCACTTGCTTGGCTTCTCGTGGGATAGGTCTGAGCTCCTGGTGTCGCTTTTCAACGCCCTGGGCGGCCAGGAGACAGGCTATTTAGGCGCGCAGTGAGTCGCCCACTCTAAACCCCAAGCCCGTAAATCCATAAACCGCCGGAAGCTGTAAACCCCTAAGCTAAATCTTAAGCTTTAGGCCCTAACAAACCCGCCGACTGAGCCCCTGAACCCTAAAGCCACCGTAGCTCAACCGGATCATCTCCGGGCCCTGTCTGATCTTGTAAACCCTAAACCCTAAACCCTAAACCGTGGGGAAGATCCCTATAGGAGGTGTCAACAGTTTATACCCGAGGCCCTCGAGGTTTGGGTCGAAACTATCGAAACTGAGGGTTTCAGGGTTTGCTTGGAGGTTCATGGGTAGTTAGAAGTAGGGTTTATAGGGGTCCTTCAAGGGATCTATAAGGGTTCTATAAGAGGAGGTTCATGGGTAGCTATAAGTAGGGTTATAAGTAGGATAGCTATGGTTATAACCCATATTAGGGGACTTCTAACCCCACTTGTAACTTCCCATGAACCTCCACGTATGGGCGGGTTTGCGGGTCTTGGGACTCGAGGTTTCGGAAACCTAGAATTCCTTGATTGGTGAACGGCCTCTTGTTAAGAGGATGCCCAGAAGAAGGGGTATGTATCGGGCTATCAGCTTGAATAATTACTCGAAATACAGCTCACTTTTCGGGTCCCCGAGGAATGGTCGTGGTTCTTGGGCTTGCGTGCCGGGGGTCTTTTGGGTTCTGCCGTTCTGCAGAGGGTCCCCAAGATCTCTTCTTGTGCTTATTTGTAGAGATGGTCGTCTGTAGGAATCTGACTGATAAAGAACGAGCGAACCAGAGCAGACATAGTAGGGATTAGGTGCCGAAGGGTGGTGATCTGTTGGGGACTCTCTCTTTCTTAGGTATTTCCATTCGCCGTGCTCTGATTTGAGGAAACCACATTGTCATATGGGTGGTTGTTAAAATTAGGGTCCCTTTTTGGGTCCTGATCACAATACGGCACCTAATATTTAGGGTACCCAAAAAGGGATCCTAATTGTGACAGCCACCCGTATCTGAACCCGGATCTTCCAAAGTAAATCTTTATTTCGCAAGCTTTATGATTTATAGTTTTTTTTGGGCTCGTAGGTTCATGTGGCGACCAGCTTTCTTGCAGCCATAGCCAACAGGGAACTACTTTAAACCCAAGTATGTAGTATAAGACTGCATTATATTATACTATGCTATATGAAAGAAACTTGATGATACTGCCTTAAACTCCAAACCCCTAAACCTTATTCTCAACCCTAAACCCTCAAGGCCTACTCTAAGGGGAAGCTATTTTTTTTGGGCCCTTTTTTTTGGGGGGGGCCCTTTTTTTTTTTTTTTGGCCCCTACGTTGTGTTGTTTACACAGGGGAGCAAGACAGCAAGGAAACGGGGGAGGAGGAAGGAAACAAGGAAAGAAGAAGAGAGAGAAGGAAGGAAGGAAGGAAGGAAGGAAGGAAGGAAGGAAGGAAGCAAGGAAACAAGAAGGCAAGGACACAAGGAAGGAAGGAAGGAAAGGAAGCAAGGAAAAAGGATCGAAGGAAGAAAAGAAAGAAACAAAGCAAGAAGGGAGGAAAGGAAGGAATGAAGAAAGCAAGGAAGAAAAGAAAGAAGGAAGAAAGGAGGGTCGGTAGTATGTCAGTATATAAATTAAATATGGAGTATATATATATATATGTAGTATACATAGTAAATCTAGTCTATATAGTATGTATTCTAAATATATGTACTCTATATATATATATATATAGTTCATATAATATTTCTACTATATATATAGAGTACATATTTAGTATATGCAGTATATATAGTATATACAGTATATATATTGTAGGAGGTATAGTGGAAGTAAGTGCAGTAGTAGTTGTAACAAAAAACTTATGCTAAGCCACCAGGCCTAAACTCGACATGCATTCACACGAAATAAGCTCACGTTAGCAATGCTCTCAATGCACATGAACCAGCTTTGGCATTTGACGTTGGGATTGTATTATGCTTCTTGTTGCTCCTGGAGCTATTCAGCTGCGCCACAGCTGGGCGGTGCGACAATGGATGCATCACGGAGGCACAGTTTACTCACAACCCGCCAAACCTCAACCCCGATTCCTAACATCTTTTACACCCTGTAAAAACTGCGACTGCAGACCCAACACTTTTCGGCACCATACAGCATGCAGTTGTTGGCACGCTTGCTGCTAGGTTTATCCTTTTTAAAGCTTGGGATCTCTGCACGAACCCATTAGCAGCATCACAGCGCAGTTGTAGAGGCCTGCCCGAAGTATAGTCTCTTCGCTGCTATGCGCTGTATGGTTGCCGATTGCCAGCAGACCGCCGAGAGCAATCCCCTCAGGGCCGCTGGCAAAGCAGCCGGCGTGCAGCTGGGCTGGTGGACGGCCGGGACCGCACTCCTGTGCCTTGCACATGTAGATGTATATACGCAGACGCATTGTATAATTATCAAACCTGTCGGTCGGCGGACATGTTGGCAGCATAAAAACTTCAAGACAAAAAATAAAGTTGCGGCGGTTGCAGCCATTACTGCCGCCAGCGCCGTCCAAGTGTCAGTTTCCGCACTGTGGAGTTTGGTTTCCAAGTAATCAGCAATGTCAAACCGCGACTGGTCTGCCAACGATTTCAAATCCCTCTTACGACGAATAAACTCCCCCCACCATTCGCGCAGGAAGAAGAAGTGCTATGTGTGCGATACGCATCGCTCCTCCGCATCGCGCAAGGCCGAGCCCATTTCGACATGTGCTCACGGTTTGTAACAGTTGCCCCGTGTCCATGTGTGAGCCAGCATTGCACTTTCACAGATGTGCACCGGGAGCCGAGCCCCCCAGCTAGCCACGAGCATCTCCACTGCAGCATAGCCAAAGGCCAATACGCCGACGACAGCTCTCACTGCAGAGGAGGCCACCTGACACGCGGACCCCAGCAACGTGAAGAGTAGCATGAACTGAGTTGCAGCGTTTTCGCAGTTTGGGTTGTTTCGTGTCGGCCACGCATGAAGAGAACAGGCCCATGAGACGCTGCGCGGCTTTCTGGAGACCTTGCAGACTTCTCTTCCAAGCAATGCCCGCATTTACTACAACCAGCGGTGCCACGAGCCTCGCAGCAACTCAGCAAATTTTTTTGAATATTGTTTCGCAACTACGGTCGCAGATTGCTGTAGGGCTTTGGACGCCTTGTGTCAAATGCAGGCCTGGCACGCCATGGTGGGCAGAAAGAACGTGCGAGGATCGTACCAGTCGCTGTCTAAACACGCGACGCATGCTGCCGCGCTGCAAGCGACAGTGGCAGCGCTACGCAACCACCAGATCGAGGCGCAGCGCGGCCCACGCCAGTGCGGCTGGTAATTGGTAGTAATAGCATGATAGCAACAACACCTGCACCAGGAATGATCCCGTTGGTGAATTGGCAGCCCAAGCTTCGAGATATTCCTGTTGTGCAGTAGTGCGGCAGTAGTACATGAAACTGATGAACTTTGTGCCCCGAAACGCTAGACCGCAGGGCCTATCGGCAACGCCATACATGCAGGCAGCCGTGCCATGCGTTGCTGCCGAGCCTGTTCCGGATGCCAATCCTGCAGGCCAGTCTTGCAACCGACGTGATTTTCTCTGGAAGCCCTTTCTAACTCTTAGCCTTCATGCCACGACGCACAGGCGACCTTGTGCCATCTGCGCAGCCGACGGCGAACGAGAAGCACCAGATCGAGGCGCAGCGCGGCCCACGCCAGTGCGGGTAATAATTGGTAGTACTAGCATGCTAGTAACAACACCTGCCCCAGAAATGATACCGTTGGTGAATTGGCAGCCCAAGCTTCGAGTATATGCCTCTTTAGCAGTAGTACATAAAGATGATGAACCTCGAGCCCCAAAACTCTAGACCGCAAGGCCTATCGCACACTGCCATACATGCAGGCCGCCGTGCCATGCGTTGCTGACGAGCCTGTTCCGGATGCCAACCCTGCAGGCCAGTCTTGCAACCGACCTGATTTTCTTTGGGAGCCCTTTCTAAGTGGCCCCAAACTCTGCCAGACTTTCCGACTGGGCCCACGTCAGAGGTGCCACGTCCACAGGACCAGGTGGAATGACAGCGCTTCTGTTGCAGCACTTGGGCCCCGACAAACAACAGACTGTCTTGCCGCACGTGTTGCAGTGGTGCCGCATCTCCAAGGTGATGCCACGCCTGCTCTTCCATGTCATTTGGAAGGCTGTCTTTGCTTGGATGGAAGCGCAGGGTGAGCAGTCTGCGGCGACTGCCTTCAAGAAGCAGTACTTTCAGGTGCAAGACGGCCTGTTAGAGGCAGCTTGGAGGTCGGCGCCAGATCGAATAATGCCCGGGACAGACGTGGGCTCGGCACCGCAAGAGGCCTGGCACGAGACTATGCTGAAGAAACCGTGTAAGCATGTTATGAAAAACCCGTATGCACTGGCGCAAGCCATCGCGTCCAAAGTGGTCAAGAAGCAGCTGCGCGTCCTTCGCAACATGCAGTCGTCTGGGCAAACATTCCAGGATTGGCCTGGAGTTGGGCAGTTCACAGACCAGCACTGCTTGAAGAACCATACAGCTCTGTCCAAAGAGGGCCGCAGCAGCGGACAGTCCCTGCTGGCCTGGGGGCGGCACGCCCGACTGCAGGATCTTGATGATGGCTCCGTGTGGATGCTCGTCCCCACATCCAGGTTCAAGGTGGATTGGGCAGCGTTTAAAGCAGCTTCAGGTTCAGGAGACTGCAGAACCAAGAAAAAAGTTTACAAGCCACGCAGCCCAATAGAGCTCCCGCCAAACTCAGCCGCTATCCTCAAGCGGCTTGTCACAGCCACCAACATTGAAGCTGTCGAAGCCGACTTGCAGCACTTGGGCTTCTACGACAGACGTCAAAAAGCTGTGACTGACTGGCGAGCAGCATCCCAAACCTTCGATGATTGGCGTTTAGTGTGTGTTGGCCCGCAGGCGCAAGCTTTTTGGGATTGCCATTGCCCTGGCTTGCCGCCGGCAAGCGCGAGAAACATTTACATGAATGTCCTTTGCTGGTTTTGCTCCGTGTCTGCTCGGTGGGGGCCATGTGAGCATATGTACTGCTGCGCGGAACACGAGGGCAAACTCGGCCCTTCAGCCCCTCCAAAGCCCAAGGGCCGTCCGCCGAAGTCAGCTGCCACGCCTCCGTCCCAGGCTCCGTCCGCCATCCTTCTTCCGGGCGTCGCCGTCCAAAACTCTCGCCCTGCGGCAGTGGATCCGGCCTCACTTCTACCGCCTGGTGCAGCTAGCCCTTCCGAGACCGCACTTGTCCGTGTGCTCCGAGAAGCCGGGCTGGGCCGTTTCGTGCCTGCTCTGGTTGCGCACGGGGCCACTGTGGAAATGTTGTCCGATTTGACCTACAACTGCTTCTACAACATGTTCGGCATGAAGATGGATGAGACCTACCGCCTCAAGCAGGTGTTGTCTGGGGTCGAGGCCTTGGCACCGTAATCGCACAATCACACAGAAACACACACACACACTGTGAGTGCGCCTTTCTTTTTGCAAGAAAGCCGAGGCATCCCACAGTGGCAGCGCATCTGCAGCGGCAGTGCGGCCTGCGCTCCGTCGAGAAACTAATGCAGAAACTAGTCCGCACGCAGTGTAGGTCGTTCGTGTGCTTTCTATATGCGCCGTAGGTCTTGAAGACCATTTGTTGGTTGATTTAAGATTGAGCGTTATTGGCTTCAAACACTCACCCCAAAACAGACTCTTACTTCCCAAAGCAATTACCTGTTTCGCATGGAGTCGCCGGCTTCTTACTATAGCTTTTTACCCTCCTGTCGCACCTCTCACCTGTCCCAAGGAGTCAGTCTCGCCTGAAACAACAACAGCGACGCGCTCAAGCTTGCTGTCGCAGCATGCTTCCTGGTCCATCAGAGTCCATCACTGTGACTGCGGAACAGGTTGTCGAGCCCGCTGTTTTGCCCGTGCCCGCCTTACACGGACTCCTCGCCTTCATGTCGAACTAAACTAGACCATGTCTCGATCGAGCCCTCGGCGACCAGGCCAACCGGAGGCGGCAAAGCTACGCGCGCCTGGGCGCTGCCGGACTCCTGTCCAAGCCTCCGCCGTCCGACGCGCTCTGAGCGGAAAAAGGTGCATTCGTGGATGCTGCCGTTAGTATACTGAAGCACTTCCATGAAAACATCCACGCTGATTTGCTGTCTTTGTGAGCCGGCTAATCCGGTGTTGCAAACAAGCAAGCACATTCAGCCCGCTGGGCCGGTAGTTATCGGCTTCGCGAGTTCACGCTCTCCAGTTCCCTACATGCAACCCGGGTCGTCCGGCAGCGACCGCTGGGAAACAACTCTAGAAACTACTGCTGCCAATCTACGGTGCGCACTTGACGCACCTAGTTACACAAGGCATTTGAGCCAAAATACATTGCTTGGCTTACTTAAGAAGCATGCAGTGAACAACTACAACGGCTGTGGCAGACGGCTGCGCATGCTCTCCTGCGCTCATGATAGTTCGCAGTCAAGCTTGTTGCTTGTAGCACAGACGTAGTGGATATGCTTTGTGAATCCAAACATACATAAGTATAGTACAAACACTACTATACATTAGCAATATTAACTTCATGTGCTATATACGTTGCTTGTCTACTCTCTCTTCTGTTGTTTTCTCTCTCTCTCTCTATATATATATATACATATAAATATCTACAAAAGTATAAGATCCCAAATAATAGGCCCTCCATATATGTATATACATATATGTATATACATACATGTACTCCCTCTCTCTCTCTCTATATATATATACTATATATATATATATATATATACTATAAATACTATATATATATATATACTATATATATATATATACTATATATATATATATACACCATATATATACTATATATACTATATATACTATACATACTATACAAATACATAAACTACATATACACTATATACTCTATATACTTTATTTACTATGTATATACTAGAATATATATGCTATATATACTATATATACTATATATAACAATATATAGTGAATACAGAAACATAAATACAGATATATATATATATATATATATATATATACACTATATCTATGTATATACCATATATATATATATATATATATATATATATATCTATATATATATACTATATATACTATATATACTATATATACTATATACATATATACAACGTATATGGTTTTTATACTACACTATTTATATACTACATATACTATATATACTATATATTTTTTACATATATATATATATATAGTTTGTATGTATATACACGACCAATAAGGAAAACCGAAAGAAGGGGGTTTGCCTTAGAAGCCCAAGGAAAGCACGCCTTCCTTCTCTCTCTTCTTCTTTCCTTGTTTCCTTCCTCCTCCCCCGTTTCCTTGCTGTCTTGCTCCCCTGTGTAAACAACAGAACGTAGGGGCAAAAAAAAAAAGGGCCCCCCCCCAAAAAAAAAAGGGCCCCAAAAAAGTCTCCACCCTACTCGAAGCCCCCTATTCTCAACCCTAAACGCTTAAGCCCTACTCTAAGCCCGAAGTCGTCAGGCAGCCAGCAGCTGTTTCGCATGGCCCAGCTTCTGGGCTTCGAAGGCGGCGAGGAGGCGAGAGCTTAGGAGGAAGGTGAACCGTTTGCTTGGAGGTTCGTGGGTAGTTAGAAGTAGGGTTTATAGGGGTCCTTTAAGGGATCTATAAGGGTTCTATAAGAGGAGGTTCATGGGTAGTTATAAGTAGGGTTATAAGTAGCATAACTCTAGTTATAACCCATGTGAGGGGACTTACAACCCCACTTGTAACTTCCCATGAACCTCCAAGTAGGGGTTTCCAGGTTCAGGGCCAGGGCTTCGGGGATGTAGACTTTTCGGGTTTTAGGGTTGAGCGATTAGGGTCCAAACTCATTTCGATGAAATGACGGGAGGAAGCTTCAATCATAGCCTGTCTGATGCGTATAACCCGTACCGTTCGGGTCACAGCTTACAGAGCCACAGCAACCCTGGATGCAGGAATGGCACGCAGAGTATCTGGCTCTCTGCCGTTCGTACGGTTGGCTACTTCGCGTGATTGGATTCATGATTTCGGGGCTTGGGCTCAGAGCCCAGCGGCTTCGCCCTTGAGGTTGAAAAGTTTTGGGGGATTCGAGCTAAAAGGCTCAGGATAGAGGGTTGAAGGGGCCAGGCGGCCAGTTTTAGTCTGGATCCAGCAGTTGATGTCCTGGAGTTTTTTTGTTTCTGGCTTATGCAGCTAGCAACAGTGCATTTACTGGCAGCCATAAGCCACAGCAGAAGGTTAAGATGGTCTACGAATCATATCATATAATATAACGCAAACAATATGCACAGTGACATATTATGTTGTAGAACCCTTGAAAAATCCATAGCTCGTAAACTCTTGTAGAACCCTCAGGCCAAACGAAATGCCAAACCCCAAACCCTTTTTGCATTAAAGCCCTATACCATGAACCCAAAGCCCAAAAGCCCCCTAGAACCTAAGCCTTAAACCCTAAGCTCTAATCCCTAAACCTCAACCCAGAAATTCCAATATCCCTCAAACAAGGAATATCCCTTAAATCATTTAGGGATCCTACTATAGTCTAAGGTATATTCCTTAATCAAGGGATATTGGAGTCTCTGGGAACCCCCCCAAACTAGCCCAAACCCCAGAAACCCTAAATCCCAAAAACCCTAAACCCCAAAAACCCTAAACCCCAGAAGCCCCAAACTAAAAAGCCCAAGTCTGAGGAAGGAGAAGCTGGGAGCGAATCGCAGTGCTCTCGGGATCCTGCAGCGCAGGGTTTGGGGGTTTGGGGGTTTGGGGGTTTGGGGGTTTGGGGGTTTAGGGGTTTAGGGTTTAGGGATTAGGGGTTTAGGGTTTTAGGGTTAGGGTTCAGGGTTTGGGGTTTAGGGATCAATCCACCGCTGGAAGGATTGAGGGTTGAGAAAGCAGGGTGTAGGCTTGAGGGTTTGGGCGGGATCTAGTTCGGTGTGTTTGTCTTGTTTGGTTGTGCGTGTTTGGGGTTGGGAGTTTACGGTAAAAGATTTTGTGGCGTTCGGCTTTGCATCTTTTGTCTAGCGTTGTGCTTACCTGAAACTAAAACCTTAACCCCTAAACCCTAAACCTTAAGTCCTAAGCCCTAAATCCTAAACCATACCGCAGCCCCGTTGAAGCAGTTGCGAGAGGTGCTACACCGGCACAATGTAGCTGTGGAGGTGAGTGCGGCCCACACGCTTCGCTGCATCATGAACTCCTTCCATGAAGTGTTTCACTTCGGCTTCATGCCACATCTCGCTGCTTTATCTGGCCTTGGAGGGCTTTTCCTTGACGGCAAGTCCCGAAACCGGGTGATGCTTGCTTTTCATGGCAATGGTAAGCCAGGGGATGGTCATGGCAAAGGTAAGCCAGGGGATGGTCGTGGGCGTGGCCGCTCCAGCAAGAAGAAAGAGCGCCTACAGCGCCGACTCCGGTGCCAATGGAGACGGATCTGTTTCAAAGCTTTGGATCCTTGGGCTCGCTCCACGCCCGCAACAGTTACCTCTTTCTTTTCCTAGAGAGCAAGAGAGAGAGACAGAGAGAGAGAGAGAGACAGGGACAGATAGATAGGTAGTTCGTATTGTATGTATGTATGTATGTATGCATGTATGTATGTATGCATACGTAAATAAGAGGAAATGTGTGAAGATGAAGCTACACATACCAAGTCGCACAGCATGTGATCACAAATGCTGAAGTTTCCGCTTAACTTACTATTCAAACCCTAGATCCTGAAACCCTTGTACCTTGATAGTGCGCATATCGAACCCGTTTCGAACCTTTTAGAACCCTTACAGAACCCGAACACACGAAGCCAGGGTCCAAAGAGTCCCAAGCTCGTTCCGGAGCGTGGCGCCCTGAACCCAATAACTTCAACTTAAACCCAGAGCTCTTAACCCAAAACCCTAAACCCGAACCCCTAAACCCTTGTACGGTACTTTTCCAGTACCCTTACTGTAGTACCCTTGGAGTACCTTTGTAGTACCTTTATCGCACCCTTGTGGAACCGTTATGGAACCCAAAGGCCGGCAGTTTGCCGAGCTCTTGGACGATGAAGACAGCCACTCGCTTAACGGCTTGGGGCTCTAAATGGGTTTAGGGTTTAGGGTTGGTTTAACGGCGAGCAGAAGTGCTCGTTCAGGATTTTAATCATGCCGTTGCTGTACGGGTGTCTTCAGGGGTTCAGGGTTTTGAGCTTTAGGGTTTTGGGGCTTGAGGGTGTGGTAGAGGGTCGAGGTTTAATGAACCCCGTTGGGTTGAGGACCGCAATAGCGATAGCAGTATCCTGACAATAATCCCGTGAAGCGGTCTTGTCTGGTAAATCAGGGTCTATGCCAAAGCGCAAATTTAGGGACATGACGTTTGGTATGCTCTGAGATTATTCTCACTTGAATTGTTCGTGGTTGAGGTGGTACGCGTATCTCGGCACCGGTTCTGATGTATGGCACTGAGAAGTGCAGGACATTTTTGTCCATTCCTGGCTCTTATGGCATATGTTCCGTACATTTTCTTGCTGTTGCTATTGGTTTGTGCTTGGTAGACAGCATTGCTGTACGTACTGGCTTTGATAGCACTGCTGCTGGCGCCGCCGCTGCTGCTGCTGCTGCTGTTTTCACAACATCGTAGCTACAGAGTAAGATCGGCGTCTTCATGTTGGGCTGGCCTTGGCGGAAGTGCGGTGCATGCCAGGTGATGCCTTCAGCAACGACATGGAGCTGGCGATGATGCTGTGCAACTTTCCGGCCAGCCAGCCGCATCAGATTCCTCGAGAGGACCTGGTGAAGGCCCAGGGGCATGGGTTTTTTGCAATTGAGATTCGGTTCTGTCTTTGTCTTGGTGCGCTTGGGAGACTCCGGCGGAGGTGTCAACGCCGTTATAGATGCCTGCGCGTGATCGATGATCCTGCTGCCAGATCGGCATAGTCCTTCGAAAGGGATCCCACTGTGTTTCTTTTGCAGCGGCGTCTGCTTTTCCGCGTCTTTCCAGCGACAAACTCCAGAAGTCACCATTTGCACGTGCCCGGCAGTTCCAGGCATCATGCAGCCTCAGCTCTCCCTTTTGCTGCTGGACTCCACCAGACTAAGACCGTAAGCATACATCTTCAGGTATGATAAACTTGCAGAGATCACAGTCAAGTTGTAGCTGACAGCGAATACCTGGACCCCTGACATGTTTGTGCAGACCTTCTTCAACTGGGTCGATATCAACCACAACAACAGGCCCACGGGTCTCTGTGATGCCAGGATCAGGGGTGCTGACAGACTCCTCCGGACTGTGCAAGGGCAAGTACGTAGTTTCCTCAAGATGCTAGTGAAGACATTGTTTTCCAATTACCCAGGTTCAGAGCATCAACGTCACGATTCGGTTGCATGTCGATCTTGATGGAACTTGTCGTAGTTTTTGCTATTTGCAATACCGCAATTTACAGTCGGACTGGCAACACTTGTAGAATTTGCAGATAAGAAGTCCCAGTATATTATATGTCCTGGCACAGGCAGGCATTCTGAGCCCTTTTACCTTGAAGCAGCAACTTCACACCCTACACCCGAACTGGAAGTGGGATGTACATATCTGTTTGGGATTTGGGTGTTAGGCTTTGGGCTGCAAGTCCCGAGTTTGGAGCAAGTCCTGAGTTTTGAGCAATAGATATTTGGGCGTTTGGAAGTAGAGGTGCGGAAGCTGATGAAGTTTTACAGTTTCAGATGTCGGGGTTCGATTTGGTCTGCTGAGGCTCAGACAGCAAAGGCGATTGGTATGGAGGTTTCGCTTTGGACATCCTCGTAATGGCAAATGTTGCTGCAAGGGGGCTTACTTTGGGAACGCAACAACCAAAAACATCTCAAGCACCGCAAAACCGAAAAAGCCGAAAACCCGAAGCGTAAACCCTAAACCCTCTATGTCAATGCCCAAACCCCCCGCCAAAACAGAAAGAACGCCTCTCTCTGCCCAATAGACCTGGGAAGCAAGACAACAATAACCCTAAACCCTCAACCCCAAAGCCTGAACCCTAAACCCAAACCCTAAACCCTAAACCCTATACCCTATCCCCAACCCTAACCTTAAGCTGCAAGCAGGCTGGGCAGCCGAGAGATCCTGCGCTTTGCAAAGCACCTTGGCTTCGAGGGCGACCCCGCAGAGTGGGAGAAGGACCCAATGGGTCTCTACGGGGATCGCAGGCTGTTCTTTTTGTGATTATGATTATTGCTGTTATAGTTATCATTAGTATTACAGTTTACTATTAGTAGTACTTTGTTAGTATCGTTAAGGTGACTACGTCGTTATTGCGATTTTCCTTGTGGTTTGTATTTGCATATTGTGGTTCTTGTCAGGACATTTTTTGTTCTTTCGATGTCTGTCGCAGTTTCCTGGGCGGGCAAGAAGACCCTTCAATGGCCTTCCCGACGAACAGCGCACCTGCTATTGAAACCTTTCTCGGAGCTTCCTGGATAGGTATAAATGGACTGACCAGTCCCTTAACTAATATACCCTATAACGAAAGCTATCCTGCTTACAAACCTTACTTGTAACTAGCCATGAACCTCCAAGTTGGGATCGTGTTTGTGCACAACCATCGGGACTCCGCGATGGTTCAACCTCTGCGGTTCAGGGCAGCTAGGCAGGATTGAGGATCTTTGCCGAAAGGCTGATCTGAGTTTTCATATACGCATGCATACATGCCTGCATGCATGCATGCATGCATCTAACCATAGACATATACGAATACAAATACATACACAGATGCATGTACACATCTATGCATACACAAATAGAAACATAGATATGGATAAGTGAATGAATTAACGAATGCATGCCTGCTTGCATGGATGATGGATGAATGAATATATATATATATATATATATACACATATTAGTACATATATAGATACATACATATTTATACACATATATGTGTACATACATAGATACACACACATATATATATATATATATACACATACATACATACACATGCATATTTATATATATATATATATATATACATACACACATACATATACATATACATATACATATACATATACATATACATATACATATACATATACATATACATATACATATACATATACATATACACACACATATATATATATATATATATATATATATGCAGGTAGGTAGGTAGGTAGGTAAGTAGGTATGCATGTACGTATGTATGTACGTATGTATGTATGTATTTCCATGTGTGTATGCATGCATGCATGTATTAATGAACAATACGCATAGATAAACAGCTACCCATTGAATGTATTACGACCTCCGGTACGGCATGTTGCAGGGGTACTTTCTGCTTTGGGGTTCTTTAAAACGTCGTTGGCACGGACGATGCCGGTTCTTATTGTTTGGTTTTGCCAGGGTATTGATGGGTTCTTGGCAAGGTCTTTCATAACCAGGGCTTGCAGTGCAGACTTTGAGTAGCAGTGATCTCAGGTTAGTCGTGCTGATCTTTGATGCTTGTTCAGCAGCGGAACCGACAGCGCGAAACAGTCAAGTCCAAGTCCAAGCCCGCAACAGGAGTACGCCTACATGGTGAGGCGTTACGGTTGGAGCCAGAAAGGCTGCGACCTCTACCAGTTCAGCCGTCTGGTGAGCGACGAGGCACGCTGCCCAGGGATCAATGCTAATTCATGTCAATGTTGTCTTTATCCATCGAAGTGTTTGCTTTGTCCATGCTGGTTATTTTGGATGCTGTTGATGCTTCAGGGGGGTCCAAACCTTTCAGAGGACTTACCAAGATTTCAATCCTTTGTGCAGAGGCTAATTGTGTCAAAACACATCCTGGCACACAGGCTCATCTTTTGCAATGGAAGCTTCACTTTGAACCTTCAGTCCGTACATCCCAAAGCCCAAGCCTGCAATCCTTGAGTCCCAAATACGTGCATGAAGCACAAGTTCCGAACCCTTGCGGCTACAGAGCCTCAGCCACCTTTCCGAACTGTAAAACCCCAAAGCTCTCCGAGCATTTCTTGGAGCGCAGGCTGGTCTCTGCTATCTGGACGATGCGGCCTTGCAGGCCTTCTCCAGGTTCTTTCTAACCTGGGGTCAAAGGCTTCTCTGTTTCTTACCTTTGGTTAGTAGGGAACGGAAGAATGGTAGTAATAGTAGTTGTAATAATAGTAGCTATAATATAGCAGTTATAATAACAGTAGTTATAATTGTACCCCACTCCTCCATTCCCTAGTAACCAAAGGTAAGGTTTCTGGGGATTTACGCCGCTCCGCGCTGGTGGGGATCTGGCTTCTGGGTGCTTAGCAGGAATGGGGGAATGGGTTATAGGGACTACCGCAAGGGACCCTTAAGGGACTATCATAGAGATCCATTCCCCCATTCCCTACTAATCACCCGACAGAGAATTAAGGGCTTGCGGTGACCTGCGACGGAAGGAGTGGTGTTGCGCCAAGCCGGAAGCTCAAGAATCCCAAGCTCTAAAAGCGAAAAACCTTAAAGCAACACATATATCATGTGACAGTAGCAGTAGTAAAGCCTAAACCCTGAACCCTGAACCCCCAAAGTTGCGCCTTCAGGGCTTGGGGTTCAGAGATAAGTCCAGGTGCCGAAATAAGGATTATTACTATTATTACTATTATTATTGTTATTATTCATTATTATTACTATTATTACTACCATTACTATTATTACTATTATTATTGTTATTATTATTACTATGGGAGCCTTTTTTTTAAACATTCACAGCTCCTTTTCCAGTCTGCATCAGGAGTAGCTCCTAGCCGTTTCGATGTGTGTTTCTTCGAGAGACCTGAAACTCACCGACGGAGCTCCGAGAAGTGGCTTAAAGACTTGTAAGAACCTGAGCCATGTATAGTACTTACGTACCCAAAGTAGCATCCACACCAGAGCCCTACTCCGCATACCTAGGCTTGTCCAGGAAAGCTTCATTCGCAATCCTCCGAAGATAGCCCAAGGAAGAAGAGATTATCCCTACATTCGAGTAAGCACAACTTGTGAGGTTCAACGGATCGGTTGGACCGGGAATCCGCAACCAAACGGGTAGTTGTCAAAATTATGGTCCCTTTTGTTGGGTACCTAAATATTAGGTGCCGTATTACAGAAGGACACAAATTTTGACAACCACCCATATGGCACCGGTAGAGTACCCTTGTGCAGCCCTCTGTAGAATCCTCATAGAACCCTCGCCGGCAACCCAAAACCGCATCGAACCCGAATGAAACGAACCACGAGCCCCGAAACTCCTTAAAACCCCACAGTAAACCGTAAACCCTACGCTTAACCCTCCATTCGAGCAGCAGGTCGAGCTAGCAGAGTTGGAAATGGTCACCTGCCAGCCGCTCTTCTCACGCCTGCTCGACCCGGTACGATGCTCGTGTGCGGACGTTTGGAAGGGGTTGAGGGTTTGTCTTTTGAGCGATGTTAGCTTGTTTGAGGCAGAGAATTTCGGATTTGAGTGCGGAGGTTTCTTCAGGCGTGTAACAACCTAAACTCTCATACCTTTACTTGCTCTTTAAAGGTTCCCATCTACAGGGGGTGCTTCTTAGAGTTAGATGTCCTGGATGCATTACAGGAAGGGAGGTTGGGTCGGTCCGTTTACAGCCGGGTTTCTCTGATCTCCATCATGGAGCGCGATGAAAGTTTCAGTCTTTAGCGAAACCTTGAAGCTTCCAGCGTATTCAGCCCCGAAGAGGTTCACATTCAAAGCACCGGTGCCTTCAGTTCGGGTCTTTTAAGCGACCACTGCCTGAACGACGACTGAGATGGTGGACTTCTGTAAAGGTTATAGGGGCCTCAGCACAATCCGTTCTGCCGCCGACCGATGATGTTGAGTCCAGAACCTGAGACCTTTAGTCCGAACCTTGCCTACTCTGCAGCTACTACGACGATGGCAGCAACAACCAACCTCTGATCATGACCAGAACTGTGAGCACTATGGCCAACCCTTCTTTCCAGCGTGTCGTGACGAGTAGGCGATGGCCGAAGCAGATGCGACGCTCCGCACACGCAGCGGGGTCGCCTGGTCATTCCTTGTGCCCCACAGCGACTGATCTCCCAAGGGTCCAGAACTCACCTAAATAACCCTAAACCCTAAACCCTATGGGTTAGACACCTAAACGTACAGATTCTTGGATTCGGAGTATCTGCATCGGGAGCATTTGTTAGTGCAACTCAGGACAATAGGACTGCAATGCTAAGTAAGACCTCTGAACTCTGAATGCTGAAGAAACTGCTGCTTTAGTGACGACGATCGGTGCAGCTGCTACTTGAGCTTGTAAACTCCAGAGCCTACGTACTAAACGCGGAAGTCCAGCTGCATTCCTCGTCAATGCCTCCTAAACGCTCAATGCAACCTTTATGCAAACCACTATACGCGGACTTATTAATAGGACGCCTCTACACAGCCTCAAACCGTACCACGAACCTCGATAATCCGTCTGCTGTCGCTCAGAAGCTCAGCTTCTATTATCTGCCGCGGCATGTTCGGTAATGCAGATCTGCTTGGGCTTTGACGATCATGGCGTTCAGTCACGGGTGTTTCTGAAACCTGACGAAGCGACTCTGATCATCCAGGACCCCTAGCTAACTAGCAGCAGGCCATTCTTCAAACCTTGACACCTTCACCCCCAAAACAAATGGGTGGTTGTCAAAATTAGGGTCCCTTTTTGGGTCCTTATTATAATACGGCGCCTATTATTTAGGGTACCCAAAAAGGGACCCTAATTTTGACAAACCACCCAAATAGCAGTCTTTGCAGCATTGGCATTGGCTGCATCGAGGTGCGACACTCATCCAGCAGCTCTGGCGCGGGAGGAGCAAAACCAAGGCCGAACCACGGCCGTTGTGCGTGAGGTCAGTATGTAGTCCTGTAATCGTGATCATCCTGAACGTCTGTGCAAGATGGAGGTGCACACGTCTATGTTGTTATCTAGCATGCATGCCATCAGCGTTTTCGGCGGAAGGCGCCTGCATGCATGTAGTCATTTTTGCAGATGCATACCAGATGCGCTCTACAACACCACTCCGAGGGCTACTTTTTTTTTTTTTTTTTTTTTTCAGATGCCTTTTTCAATAGTCGTATTTTCGAACCAGTCAAGCTCAACCCACGACCCCAAACCGCCTTAAACTCTCCAACCCTAAGAAACAATACTAGAAGGGACCTATAAGAGATCTATAAGGGTTACTATAAGGGATCTATAAGGGATCTATAAGGGTTACTACAAGGGATCTATAAGGGATCTATAAGGGTTTTTTTATAAGGGATCCATAAGGGACCTATAAGGGTTTTTTTATAAGGGATCCATAAGGGACCTATAAGGGTTACTATTAACCTCGTTGAACAACCTCTTCACCTCAGCTGCTTGAACTTCAGCCCAGAAGCTCCCAACCCGGGTTCATGGGTAGTTATAAGAGTTCCTTCAAGGGTCCCTTTAAAGGGATCTATAGGGGTTCTATAAGGGTATAGGGTTCAGGGACTACTTGGAGGTTCATGGGTAGTTATAAGTGGGGTTATAAGTCCCCTAATATTGGTTATAGGTATATTTATCCTACTTATAACCCTACTTATAACTACCCACGAACCTCCAAGTACGAACCCATCTTAGGACCTCATAACATATAGGAGCCTTATGAAACGCTGATAGAACTCGATAGACCCTGAGCTCAGATTTCTTGTGAGGTCCTCATGCTTCAGCTCAGGAAGAGGCTGCGTGAGAAGAAGGATCGCGAGTTCAGGGTTTCAGGGTTTTGGGGTTCAGGCCTTAAGGGCTTTGCGGTTCGAGTTTAGGAGTTTGGGGTGTCTGGTGTAGCTGTTTCAGAGCTCTTTAGGGATTTGCTCATGTTCCTATAAGGTTTGTGGGCCTAGAGGCTCCAGGAAGGATTCCCGGACAGGTTTCTGGAGTTGGAGATAAGGGGTTTAGGGTTCGAGCCAGGCATTCCATCCTTCCGTTCGGGAGTGTCAGAACAAAGTACCATTCAGGTGCCAGGAACCTTGTGTAGA
Source organism: Symbiodinium sp. CCMP2592 (assembly GCA_905221615.1). Taxonomy (NCBI): domain Eukaryota; class Dinophyceae; order Suessiales; family Symbiodiniaceae; genus Symbiodinium; species Symbiodinium sp. CCMP2592. The sequence goes on from CAJNDT010001114.1 coordinate 720,833, forward strand.
GTTTTTGAAATGACCCCCGCCCACCCTCCACATGGCCTGAACGGGATTCTGCCGAATGTGCCGAATGTGGAATCTCAGAACGCTTCAAGACTGCAGGGCCAAATCCCAACATTCGACACAACCCTAAACCCCAAAACCCCAAAACCCCTAAACCCTGAACCCTAAACCCTAAACCCCCCAATTGCTTTTTTGGATCCCTGAACCCCTATAAACCCCTAAGCCAAGCAGGTGAACCAGGAGACTGAAGCAAACGAACGGCAGCTCGGGCGTCTTCGCAAGGCTTTGGGTACAGTCTTCGCAAGGCTTTGGGTACAGGGTTTAGGGTTTGGGGTTTAGGGTTGAGGGTTGAGGGTTTAGGGTTTAGGGTTGAGGGTTTAGGGTTTGGGGTTTAGGGTTTAGGGTTTTGGGGGTTTTGGGGTTTTGGGGTTTAGGGTTTAGGGTTGAGGGTTTAGGGTTTAGGGGTTTAGGGTTTAGGGGTTTAGGGTTTAGGGGTACGCTTTTTTTGGGATCGGTGCTCAGCTTGGGTTCAGGGTTCAGGATTTTCTGGAAGGGTTGGGAAACTAAAGTGCGGAATTCGGGAAGCAAGTCGTCTCCTAGGGAAGAAGGGAAGAATCACATAGGTGTGTACATGTATATACATATACATGTAATTAACTATATTCCTTGCACCTGATGTGGAGAACTTGCCTCAGCCAGCATAGCAAGCTTCAGATCTTCCAAGATACTGGAGTGCTCATACTTATGATCGGCGTGCATGCGCGCACTCCAACCACACCCATGCTAAGCGAGTCGACAGCTCTACTTTAGGTTCCTAAAGCTTATTGTGGGTATTAAGACTTCCTACTCCAGGATTACCCTAAACCCTAAACGCTGACGTATGGGACGAAGCAACTCCTTGCGAGAGCTCCACTTTGGTACAAGCAGGGAAGCTTGTATTCAGCCTAGAACGGAAGTATGTGTGGGTTCTGTATTTGGTCGAAGTAATACGTCAACCAACTTTAATGACTTTCACAAGGAACTGTGCCAGCTTCACACTGCCCCTGACCCCACTTCAAGCATAGTCAAGTCGTCGAACACGTTCGCGAACCTTGTTTCCGGCTAGCGCCGCAGCACAAACGCGCGCGTCAGGCCGCAGCAAAAGACTCCCAAAGCCTAGCGCCTAGAAATAGAACCTTTTGGACCCTGTAATCATAGGGACCCTTAGGGTTGTTGCGGGGGAGGGGCGTAGGGGGCCTTAATATCCATAATGAGGATTTAATACGGCCTATTTAAGGAAGTATAGGCCCCTACCCCAATCCCCCCTACCCCCCCAAGTGTCCCCATGATGTAAAGATCTCTGCTGGAACCCTCACTCCCAAACCATAGGATCCCAGAACCCCTATAAAATGCCACTTTTCGAAGCCTTTTCAAAAGCTCTATTTGGGCGGACACTGGTGGCACGCAGTACGTCGAGATCCAGCGCTGGCTCACACAGCTCGGCACAGGATCTCCTGTTGCTGTGGAAGTGAGCGACATGGCCATCGTCTCCGAGGTTGGAAGATGACGTTCACCTTCGACCCTACGGAAGGATGGCGCCGCATCCAGGCTGGACATGTCGCGGACATTCTTTGCCAGCTTATGTCGCCGTCCGAAGTTGGACAGGTCATCGTGCGGGAGGGGGCCAACACCGCTACCGTCCAAGTCAGCTACACCAAAATGGACGTCGTCCTTCGTGTGGTATTGGGCTTCCCTAAACCCTAAACCCTAAGCCCTAATCCTTAAACCCTCAACCCTAAACCCTATAAACCCCAAACCCTAAGCCCTAAGCCCTAAACCCTAAACCCTAAGCCCTAAACCCTAAACCCTAAACCCTGAAGCCCTGATGAACCTCCCTGGGGCGAGGCTGAAGCTGCCAAACGCGCGCGGAAGGACTTAGCAGCGGCCCCGCTGGCGGAAGTTTCGGCCTCTCGGGGTCCCTTGTTGGGCTCTTTAAAGGGTTCCGGGTTGAGGGCTTTAGGGGTTTGGGGTTTGGAAACTAGGGTCCCTTGTTGGGCTTCTTAAAGGGGAGTTCCGGGTTTAGGGCGTCAGGGGTTTGGGGTTTAGGATAGGGTGTAGGGTATAGGATATAGGGTCCCTTATTGGCCAACGGTTGAAACAATGGCCCCTAATATGGGCCCTTAACCTTGGGATCCTTATATACCTACTCTATACCCTATATAGACCCTTGAGGGTCCCTAGAACCCTAAAAAGAAGGCCGAAAGGTACATATTAGGGGCCCATACTTCCGACGTTGGACTTGGACTCCTTAAAGGGTTCGGGGTTGAGGGCTTTAAGGGGTTTGGGGTTTGGGGTGCAGGGCTTAGGGTTCTATTAGGGTTCTGGGTTCCTGAGCGGTACCTTTTTTACAGGGTTCCATAAAGGGTTCGGTGAGGGATCCTTAAAGGGATCTACACGGGATTAGTCAGGAATCTAGGGTTTTGGCACTCTGCTTTGAGGGCTTAGAGTTTAGGGTTTGGGGTTTAGGATGTAGGGGTTCAGGCCGGAGTGGTTTAGGGTTCAGGGTTAGCGTCTTGTAAAGGTTTGGTATAAAACGGTTGTATAGTTACAGTTGTCAAAGTGGCTTATGAGGTGTGAAAAGGTTTCTCGACAGGGTGTTTTCGGGATGGAACGTTTCGGTTTTGGGCTTGGCAGTTTAGATATTTTTGCCTCAAGGTTTGAGACTCAAGTTCACGAATTCGCCGGAGTTCCGAGGTCGGCTTTCAAGTCGGAGTGCTGAATGCTTCGGCTTAGGTCGGCTTTCAGAAGCTTCGAAACCTCCAGAATCCTAGAGCTAGACCCTTAAACCCAAAGCCTGAACCCTGAACCCGGTGACCCTAAGCCCTGAAAGTCCGTGACTCTGAACTTTGCAACCTAAGGCCCAAACTCTGAACCCGATGCCGTAAGCCCTACGCTCCAAGCAGCTGGGACAGAGGCTGGACGAAAGCAGACCCTCAAGAAGGAAACATTGCCCCAAACGAACCATCCGAACACAGCTCGGAACTCTTGCAGGCAGTCTTGATACCATGAACGGAGGTGTTGATTTCCAGACCTATCGTAGTCACGGCGTAGTGATCTAAGGAGCAGGCGGGTTTAGGTTTGGGGTTTCTAAGGCTCGGACAATTTGGGGCTTTGGGGTTCGGGTTTCTTGCGTTCGGGTCCTATCGTTAAGTTTAAACCTATTGGGAATAGGGTTCGCGAACGCGGGGGAGAAACGGCGATTTGGAGAGCTGAGATTGCGCTTATAACTTGGTGAGGAGCATGCGGCTTCGAGTTGGGATGAACCACAAACCTGCGTTGAGGTGTTCATAAATTGTTAAAGTGGAGTCCGACTACGTCTTGGCGCAGCCTGAAGCCTGTAACTTAGGCCATCCTATATAGACCTGAAAGCCTCCACCGCGATTCTGACAAACGAGACCCTGAACCAGAAAATCCGAACTGAAGCCTCTGAGCCCTACCGCCCTGGGACTCTTCGATCCTTGCAGCGGCTGGCAGCAAGCAGCTCTTTTCAAGTCATCCGCCGTTTTTTGACCCTTGCACAGATCGCACACCTGTCGGAATACATGGGTGGTTGCCAAAATTATGGTCCCTTTTTGGAACCCTATTATAATACGGCACCCAATATTTAGGGTGCCCAAAAAGGAACTTTAATTTTGACAACCACCCGCATGGCCCTGACTTGGGCACGGGCTCAGGCTGGGGGTCTAACAAACGGCAGTACCAAGAGGGGCTTTGTGTGGCAAAGTTCCAATGCAAGAAGAGCCCCATTGTACCATAATGCTCTACCAAAGGTTACGAAGAATCAAAGTTCCAATTCTGAGCTTCGTCAGAATCTTCCTCGCACACCGACTGTGGCGTACCTCTACCTTGACTGATTCTGTAGCCCCAAACCTCAAGCCCCAAACCCGAAGCCTACACCCCAGACCCTAAACCCCCACAGCCCAGCCCCGAAACCCCAAAGCCTAAACCCTTAGCCCTAAACCCTAAACCTTAAAGCCTAAAGCCTGAACCCTGAAACCTCAAGCCTACACCCTGAAACCTAAGACCCCGAGTTGCCGCAGCCTTGCCAGGAGCGGATCCAGCGCTGGTGGAAAATCTATTTCCGGAAGCAGAAGTGGTTGGACCCTTAGAAACTACAAGGGGCTTAACATCAGGGTTCAGTTTTTTTTTCTGTTTCGTACCCTTTCGCATGGGATATGATTACTGAGCCGACCCCTTTAAAGAAATCCAGCCGGGTTAGAGCTTGAAGCTCGGAGTCGGGGTATGGGATTCTGGGGTCAGGGCTTCATGGCTGCTACTGTTGATGATGTAAATCCTGCACTACCTTAAGCACGCTAAACTACGGGAATTATGGTATATTCCTTATTAGGGGTAATGCAGGATTTATATCATCAACCGTAGGGCCGTAGGACTTGAATTCAGTCTTACTCCCGGGCTCCGTCCGCAAAACTCCGAAAACGGTACCCCTAGCTCACGAAAGCCCTGCTGTTTCAGGCCCTGCGTCTGGTGTGGGCGGGTGCGAGGGCTTAAAATTAGATGGTCCCAGCCGTGCTCTCGTAACACCAGAAAGGCTTGCCGAGCACTGCCCCAAAGTGGATCCCTAAATGTTGAACCAAAGACGCAAACCCCGACCGAAACACAAACCAAACCCTCCCTTCCGGACCTCGGCTCTTTTCATCGAGCCAGACTCGTGTGCCTGCGCGAGCGGCGTCACCTGTGCAATCTGGGATTGACACTGCTCCAACTCTCCTCTTCATCTAATGTACAAGGCTATGAAGAGGCATGGAGAGGTTTCCTTCCACGGCTTTCCACCAGGTCTCGGGATTAAGGGGTTTAGTCGTGGGAACCGATGTACTCGAAGTCATTCCTTTCCCATTCGTCAATGGGGAGGACAGCATTCAGAGCATCCTCAATGGCCCGTGAAAGCTTCCGGCCACCAACCAGTAGCAGATCATCAACATGAACACCGAGGTAGGCCTTCGGTGGAGACCCTGGGTCCTGAGATGGAACCACCATGAAGACGCATGGATCGAGCACGTGCTGCTTGAACACATACTCAATGCCTTCGTGGCACACCTTAAGTTCCAGGAGGATATTCTTGAGCTCAAGCCACCACGACCTCGGCGAATCCACAAGACCGAAGATCCCCTTGTCAATCCGAAACAAAGCTCCAGGTTCCATTCCTTTAACTCCAGTTCGCGGTTGTCGCATGTAGAGTGTGCGGGATATTGGTTTCCCGTTCAAGAAAGCAGCAGTCACATCTCCGGCACTCGCTTGCCAGGGATCATCGCCGTCTTGTCTCGAGGCAACAAACTGGAGAAGGATCAAGGTGGAGATCCGGTTGATCGTCGGGGCATCGGTGAGGACCTTGCCTATGTCGGGGTCCTGGTGCCCGAACACCACCAGGCGACTCTTCGGTCGCCAAGGAACATTGGGGTCCAAGCGGCGCTTGCTGTAGTTCTTATCGCGGTAGGCCCAGCGACTTCCCAGAATCCTCGCCGCCGGGATGGTGGCCTCGATGTCCTTGGACTCTTGAAGGGAAAGAGGAGTGAGGGCCTTGTTGTCCAGGTGCTCCTTGATCTGCTTGTCCTCCGCGAGCTTGAACCCATGGTGTTCTGATGGCGGTATCATCCGCCAAGGCAGTTCCTTCTCGAACTGTTTCTCTCTCGACCGCTCTGTGTGTGCCTTGCGCAACATGAGGGTGGAGTAGGGCTCCTTCTCCGCCTTCTTTTTCCCTCGGACTCGTCGTAGGATGGGACCATACCCGGACGGTTCTGGCGGGTCCTGTCCAGTAGGTTCGCTTGGGCCTGGTACTTCGGGGACCGCACTCTCGGAGACTTCAGGCATCTCGACATCGCCGGAGGGGAAATCGTAGGCGAAGTTCTCGTCCGGTTCGGAGGGGGAGTACTCCGCCAAATCCGGATCCATTTCCATGTCCTCCGGCTCGAAGACCTCCGGATCGTCGGGGTCGTTCCGGAGCAATCGGTCCAAGTCTTCCTTGGCCACTCGTGTCGATAGTAGTTCGTTCAACTCCTCTGCAGTGGAGGGCCTGAGATGTTCTTCAGCAACAAGATGACAGCGGCCACCGAATGAGACCCACCAGTTGCTGGGCCCTTCCGTTCCGACCAACACTCCGGGCCCTCTCCAACTCCCGCGCTTGGTGGCAACCTTCTCGATGCGGTAGAAGCAGACCATCTCGCCAATGTGGTAGGAGGTGTGCTTGATACGGGCCCTCTGGATCAAAGCTCTCCTCAGCCTGGTGTCGGTCTGGGAGCGGAAGAAGGCAACTCGAGCGGCACTCCTGATGCTGACTTCCTTTTGGCGTTTCCGGTCTGCGGTCATGATCTCGAGGAATCGTTCCTCGTCGCCTCCGGCAAGAAGTTCTTCCGGAGTGGCCGGATCCTTTCCGAAAACTGCTTGTGATGGCGAGTACCCGTGCCTCCGGCGCAATTGATTCTTGGCCTGGTTCACACAGGCCACTGCGAGATCGATCTCGTCTTCGGTCACCGTCTGTTCGTCGATGACCCGCTTGATGATGTCCTCGTACCACATCTGATGGCGCTCTACCAGACCTTGTTGCCAGTGTGCTTGGCCGGCTGACCGCCTCATTCTCACACCATGAAATTCGGCGTACCGGGTAAGACCGGCTTGAAGGCCCGTCTCTAAATCAGCGGACAAAGTCACTGGCGCTCCAAAAGAGTTGCCCCAGGCCTGGATGAAGGCCTGCTCGTAGGCCTCGGTGCTGTGACCCTCCAGTCTTCGGACAATATGGAAGGTCGTCGCGTGGTCAATGACGGACATGAGGGAGTGTCGCTTCTTGTTAGCGTCAAACACCGAGAAGACGTCGACAGAGACGAGGGCGTTGAAGTCCAACAAGGTTGGCAGCGCGGCCGGGCGAGCCGCATGAGTCCTCTTGTTCCGGTCACAAACTTGGCATCGCATCATCTTGGCGGCCTTCAAGATGGAGGCCTCTGCGCCCGCATACTTGAGGTGCCGGCTCAAATCGCCCGGAGACGGGTGCCCCAGGTTCTGGTGTAGCCGGGCAAGGGAGCTCTGAACATGCCGAGGAACATGACTCGGAAAAGTGATGGCGCTCGCTCCGGACGGTCCCGCATCGGGTCCTGGCCTTCCTTCTTGATCAACGACATAGCACAGCTCGTGCTCAGGATCGTGGTAGTCAATCTCGTTGTTCTTGATCACATGAAGGAAGCCCTGCTCGGTTTCTCGGACCTCGTAGTTGTAGCCATGGAAGTGGGCCGTCAATCCGGTGGACCAGTCAAGTCCGGGATCTCCCTGCTGGACAATGAGAGTGCCTCCGCGCACCAGTTGGGCAGCTCCAGCTTCGAAGACTCGTGGCCAGTCTTCCTCTGTGATCTGGGGCTCATTGAACCAGAGGACGCGAGGAGAAAACTCGTCAAGTAGAGCACGAAGCCGCCTGAGTCCAACATCACCTCGAAAGTCACTGGTCTCCAAGGGCTCGGCGACATCCTTGCCGAGTTCGGCGGCGGCGCAGGTGTTGGCATGATCGCCAACCTCCAAGATGGCCGTTTTCCCGGCCCATTGACGACCACCATAAACCTCAGAGGAGACACTGTAGACAGCATTGAGGGTGACCGCGAAAAGCATGTACACTTTCAGGGCATTCTTCCACAAAGTTCTTCGGGCTCCTTTCCTCGGTCTGACTCTTGTTGATTGTCCGGTTGTGGATGCTCCATCCAGGGCCGGTCTTTCAATCCGGTCACGACCAATCGGGAAACCCAAAGTCCTGAGAGTGTCACGTTGAACCTGATTCAAGTGTTCAGCTCCTCGGGGCGTGTAGGTGGTGAGAGTAAATCTTTCGCCGACCCAGTCCTCAGTAGCATGCCGGCGGTGAGCATCGAAAACAAAGACCTTTCCTCGAGTATCGTGGTAGGATGCCTCACCATTGGTGTCTTCAAGCCAAAGCCGACCACCCGAAAAGTCGCCGAAGGAGATGGTCTGGTTGTAGGTGTTCGGACAGTTGTTGGAGTCGCGGTGAACCTTGGCAGGGGCATTCCTGCTAAGGCAAATGGCTGTCCACTTCCCAGTCATGCCCTGGCGCTTTAGGAGCTCGTTCAGGTAGCGGGCCGACTCCACGTACTGATACGTCCCTCTCGTCAGACCATAGAAAGAGCCGTAAGCGTAGGCCCCGATCGCCAGAGTAGCTGCCTTGTCCCCATGAACATCGCGATTCGCATTCTTGGTTCCGACTTCCCCAAGGAGACGTAGTAGGGGTTGGCAATCTTCGAGGCTGAAACGGCGATCGCGTCGTAGTCTCTTGGCGAGGTCCTCGATGGTCTCGTTCTTCGTGTGGTCGCCGAGGTAGCCGATGTGCTCAGGGGCATCCGGGTAACGGGTGCGGTCGTCGATCGCAGCGTCGTCCTCGTCCTGGCATTCGTAGTAGTTATCGCTCCCGTTCTCGCCGTAGGCCTCCTCGGTCTTGTCTACGTCTCCCCCCAGTGGCAAAGTGCCATCAGGCCCGGAGCTCATAACATCAGCAATCTGATCGGCCCGATCCTCGGTGACGTCGAACGTCACCTTCTTCTTGCAAACTGCGCCGCAAAGGTGGTTAGGGCCTGGATCATGTTGGGCGGCGTCTTCTTGACAATCTCCCCCAGATAGCCAAATGCCATCCGGCCCGGAGTTCATAGAAGTCTCGGCCCAGCTGCTCCGGGAAATTCCAGCAGCCCGGCCGTCTTGGTCAGCTATGGAAGAGGGCGCGTCGCGCTGACCAGTGTCGGCGCGCCCAGCTGGTGCCTTCACGGCACCCCGAACTTGTCCTTGAGGATGGCGAGTCGGGTGGTGAGCTCGGCCAGCTCCTCCTGGACCTCCGGCGGCACGTCCTGACTCATCCTTTCGGTCATCTCGCTGATCTCCGAACGTGCCCGGGACTGCTTGTTCGTCCCACGGTCCTCTGGATAGCCGCGGTGTCCCACCACTTCGGTGATCGCCTTCGCCTTGGCCTTGGGCTTCAGCGGTAGTTGCCCGTCGGTCCTCGGTGCCACCATTGACCACCGCGAGGTCGACGAGGTCCCAGGCTCCGTGGGGCTGTACGGAACCACCGCCACCGACTCTGGATCCACGGAGCTCGTAGCCTTCCGGTCCTCCAGCTTCCCTTCGGCCCAGGCTGCGAGGTGACGAAGTTCGAGGGAGGCGTTCGCATTCGCTTGGGTCTCCTTGATTGCCCAAGCCAGGTAGGCATCCGGTACCTCTCTGTAGAGGTGATTGCGGTACCTCCCGAAGGTCACGATCTCCTCGTCCGCTCCTTTGGTACGGTCCCGTATGGCCAATTGCAGGGACCCTTTCGTTGCTCGTGCAGGGATTTCCAGTCCCAGCTCCTCGGCCTTCGTCTTGAGTTCCGCCAAGGACATGCTCCCCAGGCCTTTCGGAACTTCGCTGGTGTTCATCAGGTTGTTCGCCTTCCGGTACTCCTGAATCAGGTGCCTGATCTCCCCGACGGTCCAGCCCTCGTAGACTGTGATGCCCAGCTCGTGGGCGTAGCTGATCAGCTCCTTCTTGTTGCAGCGCCATACGTTCACCTTGGGAGCCATGTGGAGCACGAGGGGCGGACAATTCGGGGCGGAGTCTAGCAAAAACCGTCCTGCCGATCCACAACACTGCCACAGAAGAGTCGTCACCGCTCCACATGTCGTGCACGGTCTGCAGATGGCGATGATCACTGCATGCAACAGGCCATGTACTGCGCACACTGCCAAGTTCACTCAGGAGCTGCTGTTTGAGTTCAAGTTCCGGTATAGTCCAACGATCGGGCCTGAAAAGTGTTCTTCGAGGGACGACGTGGATCCTGTAAAAGGCCTCATTCGTTTCAAGCCAAAAGTCGTTGGAAACCTTGGTTTCGGACCACCAATCACAGAACAAAGTTGTGTTCAGGACGTCATCCGTGAGCATGTTGAACACTACAGCACTGACTTTCTTGGGAAAGAACACTCGCGTAGTGGTTGCAAGCCCTGAACCGCAATCACTAAGCATGTACGCCGTGTATTGCCGAGCATTCTGAGCGAGGATCTTGATCTCATCGCCGCCCCACTCTTGGGGGCTCGGAAACACAAAACCCCCGGCACTCTGAGGCTGCACGGGAACCGCTGGATGCTTGCTGTCGGTGTAGCACAGCTGGTAATCATGTACTCCAAGAGCAGAGAAGCTTGCTGTGTGGTCAGCCATGTTGTAGATCATACCTAGCTTAGCAAGCACATTCCTGCTGAGGAGAAGTGGTACATCACCATGAACAACTGCAACACGAATCAGCACCCGGCGGCCCTCGAGCTCCAACAGGATGGTGGCAAGGAAGCTGGCGTGGAAGACCTTGCTCGCGCCGAATCGGAAGTTCTCATCACAGGGATGTAGGGGAACATCAAGACCGAGGTGTCTAGCAGACCGGGTGTATTGCTCTAGCCATCCTTGCCCTGCAACAGATTTGCTACATGCACAGTCTGTGATTGCCATCAAGCGTTCCGTTGGGGCGGCCTCACCGACGACATAGGCAACGTGGGTAACATAGGCGTCCTTGGTTTTGGTGTCCTTGCCCGCGTCGCCCTCAGTCTTCCCAGAAGTGCCCGCCGAGGTCCGATTCAACGGACATTCTGGGTCTCTGTGCCAGTGACCTCTCCTTTTGCAGCCAGCGCAAAAGCTCCTGCTTTTCGCAAGCTTCAGACGCTCGGAGGCCGAGCGCTCGGTCCCCTTCTCGTGGCCACCCGCATCGTAGCCGCGGCCCGCCTCATAGCCGCGAGACTTGACGAAGTCTTTGTACTTAGCTTTTGCCGACTCTTGAGCAACATATGCTTCGTGTAGCTCGTACGCCAGCTCTTCCGGCATGACCTCCGTGCCCTCCGAGTCCTCGTCCTCATCGTCCTCGGTGATCCCGGCCAGGTAGTTCTTGGTCGGCTTCCGCTTCTCGTCAAAGACGCCGGGCTTGCGAAAGGACCAGGGCCCCTTCAAGCTCTTCTCGTGCATGATCGCCGCCTTCTGAAGCCTTCCGGGGCTGTACTCGTTTCCGACCGATGCCAGAATCGCCAGCTCTTCACTGGATGTCAACTGCATGGCATTCAAGTACGCCCAAGCCCGTGCGACTTCAGGTAGACGACAATCGATTTCAAGAAGACGACTGTAAGCCCGATCGAAGCTGGAATTAAACTCCCTAACAGTCTGGCCTGGAGCACGACGAAGACGACGGAAGAAGAAAGTCAGGGCCTCAGCGATCTTCGACACCTCCACCTCCTGGTAACGGTCTTGAATCCAGCGGCGGAAGGTCTCAACGCCTTCTTCACTACAGAGAGTCTCCACATTGAGCTCCTCTGCCTCGACCCAGGCGCGGCCTGAGAGATGCTGATACAACATCAGCGCCCGTTGGTCAGGAGGTGTCCTCGTGACCTTGCACCACACATCGATCTGTCTCAAGTAGCTCCGAGCTGAGGTCCCGAGCTCTTCGCCCAGGGCGTCCGCAGAAAAACCCGGGACTGCCATCTTCTCTGTAGGAGCTCCGCGACGATCGAACTCCCGGTACTGAGCATCCCACTCGTCTTTGCCAGAGCCCCAACGGGAGTCGCGATGTGCGCTCCCATCATATCTGGCGTCACGTGCTGAGTCCCACGTAGAATCCCAGGTCTCCGGAGTCTGTCGGCCGCGATCTGCATCGGCCTGCCACGAGCCATCACCCGCCGTAGTAGTCGAACTCCCGTTGTCGTGGGAACGGTCTTCTTCCCACCAGCTTCTTGATCGACTATCTTGCTGAGACCGTCGCCACTCCCAGTCCCAGTTGCTGCGCCACTCAGAGCTGCGGCCAGACCAATCCCACAGATTGGCAGCTGCGTCAGTCGAGTCGTTCCACATTTCCGTTTCGTTCGCTCCGGATTGGGTCGTTGTCGGCCCATCCCCAGCACTCCAAGATCCCCCCCAGGGGTCTTGGCCCGCTTGGCCCCATGGGTCCGCCGGAGCCGTTTGCGCTCCTGGAACGGCTTCATCGACCGCCGTCTGCTCGCCGCTTTCCCCCGCAGGCAGAACATCTGCCATCGCCATTGCACACAGGTCGGAGAAACTAAGGTCCGAAGCTTACAGAAAACACCCCCGAACAACCAAAAGACCACTCGACCGATAAGACCAACCACTAACGCCCGGGACCGCGGCCCGAGCTCCGCTACCAATGTTGAACCAAAGACGCAAACCCCGACCGAAACACAAACCAAACCCTCCCTTCCGGACCTCGGCTCTTTTCATCGAGCCAGACTCGTGTGCCTGCGCGAGCGGCGTCACCTGTGCAATCTGGGATTGACACTAAACCCCCAAACCCTAAACCCTAAACCCGGACTCCGGGTCTCTGAGCTCCGTGGTGCAGGGCTTCGGGTCAAATCTTCAAGGCCCAATGCTGGAAAGAAGCCTTCTTGCCATGAGGTTGAAGGTCATCGCCCAGCAGAAGGCACCGGAAGAGCCCGTGGTTTCGGTTTAGGGTTTAGAGTTTAGGGTTGATATAGGGAAGCGCGTAACTTCTTCGGGTCGGGGAGGTCCGAAACTTGCTTCGGGTCTCCGAATAACATCGAAACCTGAACGATTAGGGTTACTTTAATGGATCTATGAGGGTACTTTAGGGCCTTAATCATGAGAACAGAGCCTTGGGGTATATTATATGATAAGTATAGCAAGAAGCGCCAAAATGGCCCTTGCTGTGTGTCTCTTGACGAAGCGTCAAGCAGCAGAGCTGCTCAGCGTTTCACACTCATGTGGCACTTGGGCGGATTAGTGTATGTGGGATTAGTAATTCGGCCTAGCTGGGGTGTTAGAAGCATGATCTTCTACCGTTCATGTTGGGGCTTGGCTCCCCAATGGAGTCAGTGCTATTGTTATAGGGGTTTCGCAGCATCAGGGGTCCATCATGTGCAGTTATAAGTAGGGTTGTAAGCAGGATAACATAGGATAAAAATTGTTATAACCCATATTAGGGACTTATAACCCAACGTATAACTACCCATGAACTTCAAGTATCATTTTGGGTTTACCTTCGCGTGCGGAAATACCGGCGGCAGCAAGATGGGTTTGGAGGGAGCCTCCCCGCCCTCTGTCGCTACGCTGCCGGCATGCCCGTTGCAACCTGCTGACCTCCCCTACAATACGTAGTGCAGGATTTGTTTGGGTATGTTTGTTTTTCTGCTGAGGAGGTATCAGGCCTCAGGGCTTTTGGGCTTCGACCGTAAGCCGTGGATATTTCGAGCTTCCGCTCTTCCGAATTGCCGGTATGCGGCCAATGGCAAGTTTACGGTTCCATGCCGTTCCCGTGTGGAAAGCATAGTTAAAGTGATGGTGATCGTGCTGCCGATAAGGATGATGCTCATTGTAATAGAGATGAGTATGGTTTGGCTCTCACTAGTACTGATGCTGCAGTTACTGTCTTGAAATTATCATCATTGTTGTCAAAGTTATCTTTAGTAGGTTAACACCATTTTTATACCACATGGCAGTCAGGTGGTTCACGCCTAGAATCGTACTGCCTCCAGGGATCCTAAGCCTCAAACCCGAAGCCCTGCAGAAAATCCGACAGCCGTACACCCGAGGCTCCAGACCACACGATCCCTGAATTCTGAACTCGACTCCCAGAAGTCTCGTAAGGAAGCCCCAGAGCGATAGCTTAAGCCGCCAAATCGTCAAACTCGAACTCCTGCGAAGTAGACTTTGGAGCGTGGCTCAGTGTCATACGCATCCAGCATGCAGGATGTAATGTAGGGGCCTTCTTAACTAGAATAGGGTAGGGGTACATTATACTATAATTGTACTAAGGAGCCCCCAAAACCCTCTTCTGATTATTAAGGCCCCTTTATTGCAGTACCCTTATTGTAGTCCTTATAGTAACCCTTAGAGACCCGTTTATAAGAACCCTTTAAAGGAACCCTATTCTAATTATTAACGCCTTTACATGAGGGAAGTCCTTGAGCCCAGCCTTAACTCTACTTGGAGGTTCATGGGTAGTTATAAGGGTTCCTTTAAGGGTCCCTTTAAAGGGATCTATAGGAGTTCTATCAGGGTATAGGTTTTAGTTGCTACTTGGAGGTTCATGGGTAGTTATAAGCAGGGTTATGAGTAGGATAACTATACTTAAAACCCATATTTGGGGACTTATAGCCCCACTTATAACTGCCCATGAACCTCCCAGTAATGGAGGCCAAGCTCAGGAGGCACCTTGAGCGGACGGAGGCCAGTGGTTTAGACAGAGCGGTTGTGCCATTTGTAGTAATTTAGCTTGTAGTAATTTAGCAATTTCAGTAGTATCCTTGACCTTATGCTGCGGTATAAGTCCGACATATATATATATATATATATATATATATATACATAGGCATGTATATACATACACACAGACAGATAGGCAGATGGATAGACAGATAGCTGGGTAGGTAGGTAGGTAGGTAGATCCGTTCAAAAAGAGAGAGTTACATATACATATGTATGTATGTATGTATGTATGTAATTATGATTGTATCTACGTAGGTATGTATGTATTTATGTATATACATATATTTAATTATGTATATACAGATGTAGGTGTAAATGTACACCGGCACATATATGAATTCAGTCACGTACATACTTTCCTGAATAATTGGAAAACAGTTTTGGGACATGTTGTAGTGTTGCTGCGTAGGGAGATATGATGATTAGACATTCAGACCTGTGTACAAGCCCACCTTCCTTGCGCAGCTCACGACGTAAAGAATTTGGCATTTCCTTGGTTCTAGGGGAACTGCGGCGGTGACATTTTGCAGAACACAAACAGAACCAGTAGTAGTCCAAGTAAGAAGAGTGGCAACGGTGCAAGAGAGAGCACTCATAGTAATAGTATTACAAGCAGAACAGCAATACAGTCGTAAAAAGTGATTTGAACAGGAAGACCAGTAAGAACAGCTGTAAGCACAAACCACACAATTGCCTACCTAAGCAGAAGTAGCTACTGCCAGCAATATATGCCAAGACACGCGTCCAGTAGGCAAAGGGGCCTGCATAGCGCGTCAGACTCACCAGATCGGAGGGTTCCGAAAATTCCCTACCGTACTGCTGATGGACAATATCCTGCATGACCCTAAGGACTCTAAACTATTGGAACTATGGTATAATCCTTATAATGGGTAATGCAGGATTTTGTCCATCAGCCGTATCCACCGTTGCCTCTCAGCGCCCAAGCCCAAAATCCTCGGGTGGGAGGTTTTGAGGTTCAGGCTTGATTTTGGTCGCTGCAGTCGTGAATTGCTAAACTCTCGCCCCGTGGTTTACGGATGTTCCAGGTGTACCGGTTTCCGTCATTCAAAGTTTAACATAGGGCTCGGCGTACATAGCAATACTGTTCCCCCTTTGGTCCGGCTACGTCATATTGTACTATACCCCGAAGCCCTCCTACGATTATCAAGGCTCCCACATTGGCTTTTTGGGTTCGGGGCAGTAGTTCATGCTAGCCGCTCAACTACTGAGACCTGAATCTCCGAGCTGATCTTTTTCGGCCTTGACACCCCTACACTCTACACCCTAAACCTGAAACTCCAGCTTCCCTTCTAGGGTTTAGGCTTTGGGTTTATGGGGTTTAGGGGGTTTCGGAAAGTTCGGGAGGGTTTAGGGCTTAGTGGTTGAGGGGGGGTGAGGTTAGAGGGGATGTGAGTCATGGGGCATGGGTTCTGAAGTCCAAATCGAGTGCACTTGGCCATAGGGTGGCAAGTAAGGCTTTGATCGAGCCAGTAAAATAAGGTACATAGAGATCACAGTATCTACTAAGAAGATTCCTGTAGTATAGCATGCCCCATAACCATGCCTAGCGTGGCAGAGGGTCGTTGATCGAGCATCCGCTGAAGACCGTAAGTCGTCCAAGCCATAATGAAGTCGATTGAATTTAAATGGATAACCTTCCGAATCCGAATTTCAGCCCCTTGAACAAGAGGGGTCATAATCAGGTCAAAGCGCAAGGCCTTCTAAGCCAAAGCCTGCACACACCAAGGCTCACGAGAAGCTATCCCTCCCAGGCTGCATGTGCCTGAGAGCCCAAACTTTCACCTTAGGAAACGCAAACCCTGCAGCCTAAACCTTAAGCCCACATCGTAAGCCAAGCCATAACAAGAAAAGGAAGTCGCAAAAGCTTTCATCCCTCTAAGTTCTAAACTCTCACGATCGGAGCCCTAAACTCTGAACCCTTAACTCCAAGCCTCAGATGCCCCTGTGGAAGGAAATGAAGACGCGACGTCTTCAGACGCTCAGTCGTCTCCAGGACAGGAATCGGGGTCTTGTACCCACACAGATACATGGGTGATTGTCAAAATTAGGGTCCCTTTTTGGGTCCCTATTATAATACGGCACCTATTATTTAGGGTACCCAGAAAGGGACCATCATTTTGACAACCACCCACATACCTCTGCCAAAGTCCTACCTGAAGCTATCGTGTATTTTGTTAAGGAAACTTTTCGGATTCTTGAAAGGGTCTGGGTCACCTTACGCTCTTTGGAAGCAAGGCCTTGGAAAGTGTGTTTCGGCTTTCAGCATGGGTCGCTCTTGTAGCCTGGAGACTTTAGAGCTGAGGGACGACGACCGCTACCACAGCTACTGTTATTGCTACTGCTACTGCTACTGAAATCCTACTCCCACTCCCACTCCTACCGCCACTCCTGCGGTTTTACCACTACCCCTACCACTACCAGTACGAGTACTAGTACTACGGTTGATGATATAAATCCTGCATGACCCATAATAAGGAATATACCATAATTCCCATAGTTTAGGATCCTTAAGGTAATGCAGGATTTATATCATCAACCGTAGTACTGGTACTAGTCCTAATCCTCCCGCTGCTGCTGCTACTACCACTACTACTACTATTACTACTACTACTACTACTACTACTACTACTACTACTACTACTGCTACTACTACTACTACTCCTACTCCTACTCCTACTCCGACTCCTACTCCTACTCCTACTCCTCCTCCTGCTCCTGCTCCTGTTCCTGCTCCTGCTCCTGCTCCTGCTCCTGCTCCTGCTCCTGCTCCTGCTCCTACTCCTACTCCTACTCCTACTCCTACTCCTACTCCTACTCCTACTCCTACTCCTACTGCTACTCCTACTCCTACTCCTACTCCTACTCCTACTCCTACTCCTACTCCTACTCCTACTCCTACTCCTACTCCTACTCCTACTCCTACTCCTGCTACTACTACTACTACTACTACTACTACTACTACTACTACTACTACTACTACTACTACTACGCGCTCCAGCCCGCAATCCGTTGCAAACCCGTATTAGTAACCCATACTGTAACCCGTACGGAAGCTCACACGGCCCGACAGAACCTCTTATTCCCAGAACCGCACTGTGCAGGATGCCGAAGTCCGTGGAGAGGCAATGCGGGATTCGATGATGTTAGCGCTCCGGAACCCCTCAGCCCAATGTTGGATACGTTTTCATTGCCTGCAGGTTTAAGCGGCTGTCCATGGTTTTTTTGGGTTCACAGGGGTTGCAAATTTACAAGGGTGCCATGGGGGTGTATAGTGGCATATCGGAATTTGACACGGTTTTTGAACGGGTTGCAAACGGGTTGCCCAAGATTCGGGGACCTTCTATCAAGGACTACTAGTTTAGTCTAGGTGTGCTTTGATCTGACGCTCAAGTTAGGGACAGCCACAGCAGTAGCAATAACATTTCTTGTTTTTCGTGTTGGTGCCGTAGTATTAATC
The DNA here is from genome assembly GCA_905221615.1 of Symbiodinium sp. CCMP2592. Lineage (NCBI taxonomy): Eukaryota > Dinophyceae > Suessiales > Symbiodiniaceae > Symbiodinium > Symbiodinium sp. CCMP2592. The sequence goes on from CAJNDT010001114.1 coordinate 738,579, forward strand.
AGACGTTCACATCAACATCACGAGTTTTTATCAAGATGATGATGTTTCACTGGCGGTCATGATGATGTGGTGGCTATGGCTATCACCAATATGTTACGACGACGACTTCTATGACAACCGTTTAAAGACGTCGATGAACCCCAAAGACCGGAGGCCGCAGAGAAGCCCCGTTTTCGGACTGGCATGAGCCGAGAGGCGTGGGGCGCAGGGCAAAATGTGGGGTCCTTAATAATTAGAATAGGGTTCCTGTAAAGGGTTCTTATGAAGGGGTCTATAAGGGTTACTCTAAGGGCTACGATAAGGGTACTTGGGGCCTTAATAGTTAGAATACGGTTTTGGGGTCCGTTATACGGTCATTATCCCACAATAGTGTCGGTAATTATCAAGGCCCCCTTGGTTAGCAGGTGTGCCACGGTCTGGGGTTTTGGGGTCGAGCCTTCGACTGGCTTTGGGGTTTAGGGTTTAGGATTTTAAGGGGGGTGCCTTAGATGGGGCCCCCACCCTGTAATAGTGGTATAATAGGAATATAATAGGGCCCTAATATAATCCTTATACTCACTATTACAGGGTGGGGGCAGCTTCTAAGGGGTACCCAAATCCCATTTCCAATCATTAAGGCCTTTATAGAAGGGACACTCGGAGGGTTCAGGGTTTAGGGGACAGTGCTTGACATGACGGATTGACAGGTAGTGCCACGAGAGTTTGCGAGCAGTTTCGTAAACAACAAACAAACAGTACGGACTACGCATCCTGTCGCAGTAAACGGCCGTCACTTCCCACGAAGGCCAAACAGAAAGCCGCCATGACCCATGCGAGTTCTCGAATCCCCTTGGCAACTTACACGCGTTCGCACATCAAGCATAAAGTCGAGCAGCTGCAATTAGCAGCCGAGTAGAAGCCAGCCTCCGACTGCTGATTCTTCTAAGTTTTAAACCCGAAACTACAACTGCGAAGACCATCCGCAGGAAACATGCACTGACTTGTCCACGAGCTAAAAAGATCTCGCCCTAAACCCTAAACCCCTTAAGCCCTAAAACCCTAAACCCTAAACCCCAAACCCCTAAACCCCCTAAACCCCCTAAACCCCCTAAACCCCAAACTCCTAAACCCTAAACCCCCTAAACCCTAAACCCCCAAACCCTAAACACCTAAACCCTAAACCCCCAAACCCTAAACCCCCTAAACCCTAAACCCCCTAAACTCTAAACCCCAGGGTGCGGGAAGAGATCCCCATCTTTCGGAGCACCAGCGCGCGGTGGCGATGAAGGAGCAAGCCTTTTTCTTACCTTTGGTTAGTATGAGGTGTCTCTCAGTTTGGAAAAGGTTTTTAAAAAGTGTTGTAAGGGCTCAATAGGCTTTGCATGAGGGTTCTACAATCCTACCTTTGGTTAGTAGGGAATGGAAGAATGGTAGTAATAGTAGTTATAACTGTACCCCATTCCTCCATTCCCTACTTTAAGGGGGTTTAGGAGTTGAGGGTTTAGACTTGTGGGATTTAGGGTTGTAGGATTAGTAGGGTTTGGGGGTTTTGGGGTTTTTAGGGGTTTTTAGGGTTTGGGTACAGAACTTTCACTCAGTTTTCGGAGTATTGAGCCGTTGTCTGGGCTTGGAGACTCGACTGGTTGATAATCAGCCTTGAGGTTTAGGGTTTAGGGGTTTAGGGTTTAGGGGTTTAGGGTTTAGGCTTTAGGCGGTTTAGGGTTTAGGCTTTAGGCGGTTTAGGGGTTTAGGATTCAGGGTTTATGCGTCGAGGCTTCAGGGCTTCAGGAGGAGGCTAGGCTTCAGGGCTTTAGGGTGCAAGAGAGTTTGGTGTGAACAAAGGGTCTAGAGTCTAGAATTCGCAAACCCCTAAACCCCAAACGCCGAAAGCCCTAAACCCTAAACCCCTAAACCCGAAACCCTGAATTTAGAATTGCTTAGTGGGGAAGCTTCGAGCATGATGTGGGCTCGTCTCTGCTGCGATGGGACGAAGGCTCCTATGAATAATACGGATTCCCCGCCCTCCGTCCGGATTGGACATGACTATGTATTAGTATATGGGTGGTTGTCAAAATTAGGGTCCCTTGTTTGGGTCCCTACTATAGTACGGCACCTATTATTTAGGGTACCCAAAAAAGGACCTTAATTTTGACAACTACGCATATGTAACAGATAACAGATAAACCGACTATGGATTATAGACTGTATATGTCTATATTATAGATTATCTTTAAATCTGCTCAATAGCCTGAAACAATCCGGAGCATATCGAGGTAATCGGAAGTTTGCCCATCGACTCCTCTTCGCAGCGTTTTGCTCAAGAGCAAAACGCCCGAGGCTTAAGATCAGGAAAGCCTCAACCCCAAATCTCACAACCTTGAAAGGCCCAAACCCGTATGTACGCCTTAGACCTTCAAAGGCCCCAAACCCGAAATTCGAAGCCCCAAAACCAGGGCACGAGTTTAGGGTTAAGGGTTTAGGGTTTAGGGTAGGGAGGCCCCGGCATCCGAAGACAGGGCCTCGGTGCCAGAGTCTCAACCCCTGATGCAAAGCACAGCGTAGCAGAGCCATCTCTCGCCAGCTAGGTGTACGCGCATACATGGGAGTTTCCGAAAATAGGGGCCACTAATATAGCACCCTAAATAATAGGATCCGTATTATAAGGAGCCCACAAAGGTATCCCTAATTTTCGGAAACTCCCACATATCTTCAGCAAACCCCAAACTTACTTAGAACCTAAAATCCAAACCTTTGGACCCTCAGCCCTAACTCCACTCGCTACCCTTAAACCCTGAACCCTAGACCCTTAACCCTAAACTGATGTTCCGGATTCTTGCAAGACGGAAAAAAACACCTAAACCCTACCCCCTTTAGCTGCCCTTCTCCGCGCATGGTCGGTGAGACTCCTCCATCCCCTTGACCATGACCCTGGTTGGTCGCGTGGAGGACTGCAGTTTAAAGCGCTCTGCTTACCTTTGGTTAGTAGGGCATGGAGGAATGGGGTACCATAATAACTACTATTACTACTATTCTTCCATTCACTACTAACCAAAGGTAAGTCTGCAGGGTGTTGCCGGGCTTCAGAAGGGGTGTAGGGCTGAGGGGTCCTTGAAAGGTGGCTGTTGTTGTAGGATTTTGTAGGTTTTTTTGGGTTTGAACAGCAGGGTCAAGCCTGCTCCGGTTTTCTCATGAGGGTGTTGAGGGATTGAGTTTTCGTTGTCAGGATGGGTGTCGACAAAGCTCCAGAACCTGGAAGATCCTGCAAGCTCTTATGTAAGCTCATAGCTCCGCTGAATCCAAGCCTCTAAACACGGAAGCATGCAAACACCAACACCCTTGCAGGAACCATCAAAAATCCTTGTTGAACCCTTGCACAAATCTCTAAACCCGTATTAAAGACCCCTAAACCCGAAACGGAAATTGCAAAGAGACCTGACAGAAACCTTGCAGCAAGCACCGAACCCTATACCCTAAACCCTAAGCCCTAAGCCCTAACCCCAAGCCTAAACCCTAAAGCCCCAAGGGCCCCCACAAAAGAGCCATCGGCCGACCCCCCCCTGAGGAGATTAATACCTACCTATACTACGGTTGATGATATAAATCCTGCATTACCCATAGTAAGGAATGTACCATAATTACCATAGTTTCGGGTCCTTAAGGTTGTGCAGGATTTATATCATCAACCGTATTTGGGGGCTTCCTTCTTAGAACTTTGGTTCAATTGGCTTCAAAACCCTATTCCATGCTAATCATTAAGGCCCCTATACTCAACCCTTGTAATAACCCTTGAAGGAGCCCTTAAGAGAGCCCTACTCTAAGGAACCCTTTAAAAGGCACCCTTAAGAGGGCCCTATTCGAAGGAACCCTTTAAAAGGAACCCTTAAGAGGGCCCTATTCTAAGGAACCCTTTAAAAGGAACCCTTAAGAGAGGCCTATTCTGTAATGGCCCACCAAGGCCGACCCGCCTCGAGGAGATGTGCTCGGAGGAGGAGCTGCGGCAGCGAGAGGCCGAGAGGCTGCTGGACCCACTCGAGCTGCTGGGCCGCGGTAGTTCGGGGATCCTACTCCCTACTACACAATAATGAGAATAGGGTTAATTTGAGGGTTCCTGTTCATGGGGTCTATAAGGGTTTCTACAAAGGGGTATTATAGGGGTTTAGTAGAGGGGCTTCTGTCAGTTTCTAAACTGTTTCAGGGGTTCCTTGTTAGGGTTCTAGTATAATATACCTCAAATACCTCAAAACCCGATTCTGATTATTCAGGCCCAGATATTAGACACTAAATCGACAACCCTATAGCCCAAAAGTTGTAAATCCAGAGAACCCTATACCAAACATAGCCCTAGAGTCCTATGACCAATAATCTAAGCCCTAAACCCTAAACCCTAAACCCATTATAGGGCAGGGGTCCCCATTAAGGGTCCCTCCTTTTCGCCTTTGAAAGAAATAGCCCTATGACCTCTGGAGCTCGAAAGCCTGAGCTCGAAGCCCCTCTCAGGGGAGTGCAGGATTCTGGCTTGGAAGGTCCAGCGTTCAGAATTTACGGTTTCCCAGAGAGCCCAATACCCCTTAATTTAAGGAATATAGCTTAGATCATAATATGCAGCCCTACATAATTGAAGCCATACTCCTTACATAAACCCTAAGCCTGTAGATCCCTTATAGATCCCTTAGAGGAACCCTAGGTATTCCTTAATTGAGGGATATTGGGCTCTCTGGGTTAGGGTCCGCAGGTTTCTCTCTCAGGGGATGGTCCACATTTGGTTGGAGGTTTATGGGTAGGGTTTAGGGGTTTTGGGTTCCGTTAAGGGTCCCTTTAAAGGGATCTATAGGGATTCTATAAGGGTATAGGGTTTAGGGTCTACTTGGAGGTTTTTGGGTAGTTGTGGGTGGGGTTATAAGTCCCCTAACATGGGTTAGAACTATAGCCATCCTATCTACAAGCCCACTTACAACTACCCATGATGCGACAATCAGTCATGTAGGGGTGGTGGTAGATGTGCGAGTCGCAAGGGTCGCCTTGCAGGCTTCTTAAGAAGTTCGCGGGTATGAGCTACCAGGGAGACTCGCAAAGCGACAGAGGATCAGCTTATGTCAGTGGTGCCAAGGACGATCCGTTGGCAAGACGGGGCGAGTAAATAGAACAACAGCATTGCGAAGAGCGTGAGAGGTAGGAAACGGATGCATCCAAGATCGAGTAGACACAATTACTTGGAGGTTCATGGGTAGTTGTCAGTAGGGTTATAAGTAGGATAACTGTAGTTATAACGAATATTATGGGACTTATAACCCCATTTATAACTACCCATGAACCTCCAAGTAAGCAAAGTCCAAGGTGTTACACAGATCTTGTCTCGGCTCATAGGCATCCTATTTCGACTTTCCAATAAGTGCTGCGGCATTGCACATGTGAAGTAGGCACTCTTTCCCCTGATCCTGGCCCAAGATCCTGAAAGCCACGTCTCAGAACCCTCAAGCTCTGCATGCATCACAAACCCCAAAACCCTATACACGCAATGCCCCAATGCCTAAACCTCACCTTCTCCAAGCCCTAAACCCTGGACCCTAAATCCTCATCTCAAAACCCTAAACCCTAAACCCTAAAGACCCGCGGATCGCACCGTCCGATCTCAGGTGGTTGGCGGGCAGCGAGCCGCGGGCACCGAAGGCTGACAAACTTCTGACCACAAAGAAGTTGGGGGCCCAGGACAGCACGCAAGGATTCTACCTTCTGAGTAGAGGGGTCCTTGTCAGGACGATTCCAGGCACCCTTGATTTTAGGGATCCTTATGTCTCTGTGTCGATCTGTGACCCCGGAAGTGTCCTTGTCCAGTCTGTTGCCTTCGATGATCTTCGATAAAGCCGCTCTGATAGCTGAGCAGAGGGTGGTGCTGCAGCAGCCCACCACCACCACGGCCACCACCACCACCACCACCACCACCACCACCACCACCACCACCACCACCATCACCACCATCACCACCTTCGTCCTCGTCCTCATCCTCCTCCTCCTGCCTCCTCCTCATCATCCCCCTCCTCCTCATCTTGATCCTCCTCCTCATCATCATGGTCATCGTCATCAACATCATCATCACGATGGTCATCATCATTATCACCACCACCACTATCATCATCATCATCATCATCATCTTCTTCTTCTTCATCATCATCATCATCATCATCATCATCATCACCATCATCATCATCAACAACACCATCTTTCATCATCAACATCATCATCCTCATTGTCGTCATCGTTATCGTCGTCATCATGATTATCCACCAACAGCGTCAATATCAGCACCACTATCATCACCGTCTTCACCACCATCACCATCATCACCGTCATCACCGTCGCCATCCCACTGCCGTCGCCATCGCCATCACAATCCCCCTCCTCCTCCTCCTCCTCCTCCTCCTCCTCCTCCTCCTGTTCATCTTCTTCATCATCATTCGCCGTCATCATCATCACCATCATCGTCGCTATCATCATCATCATCATCATCACCACCGGAATGAGGCTGATAACATCGATAGGACACTGGTACCGCAGAGCCAGTCCACAGGCCCTTGGCCCACTTTGTTGATGTCTCCAGGTACCAGCGAAGCGCTGCTGGCAAGGCTGGCTACTGCCCTGAACCCTAAGCCCCTAAACCCCAAAACCCTAAACCCCTAAACCCCAAAACCCCTAAACCCTAAACCCTAAACCCCTAAACCCTGCATGGCCTAGGCGTTGTTGGGTGTCGGGGTCCGGCCACCGTCAACCTAAAAAGAAGCCCCAAGGCTCTAAGCCAGAGAAAACTCTAAACCCGAAGCCCTTAACCCTAAACCCACTAAACTCTGAACCCAAAGCCCTGCACCTTAAACTCTAAGCCCTAAACGCTAAAGTCTAAACCCCAAGCCCTAGACACGACACCTCTTGAACCCCTCAGCCCCAGACCCGAAAGCAAGGAAGCCATAAGCACCAAGGCACCGAAATCTAATCACAATGTTAACATAATGACAATACTAGTAATAGTAATAATAACAATTGTACTAAGAGTAATATGATGTAATGGAAGTCAGCGAACTTTCGTGTGGTTCAGGTTTGGTTTAGGGAGATTCAATGTGGAGCAATGTAAATCCTTAATCCTCGAGAACCCAAACCGACGACGAAATGTAGACCCAAATGCACATCTTCTATCCCCGAAGCCCCAAATCCTGAATGCCTCAAGCGCTTACATGCTGATCTCCAGGTCTTTGCTGCGGAAGAGGTCCGCAGCCTGCAGGCACTTTGTGCTTTAGGTAGGAGTACTTGCTGTGTAGTAGCGACGATAGCTATTTATCATAGTCGGGGCAGCCGAGCAGCTTACTTTTCTGTGCCAAGAGCTAGAGTAGGTTGCATGTAGGTAGCGCTCTGCTACATGTGATTTCTCTCTGGACTGACCTGAGGCATTGATACCGGACTTAGGGAAGCAGCTGGAACGCAAATCCTAAACCCTGATCGCCTTCCCCACGGGGATTCGCAGCAGCAGACAGTCTCAGAAAAAGGTGCTTAAAAACAAAAAAGCCCTAATCCCTAAACCCTAAGCGCAACTCTAATCAACTTGACGGATCCCGGGGTCCGGTACCACGGCTGATGATATAAATCGTGCATTACCTTAAGAACCCTACACTAAGGGAATTATGGTATACTCCTTATTATGGGTCATGCAGGATTCATATGGGTGGTTGTCAAAAATAGGGTCTTTTTTTGGGTACCCTAAATCATAGGTGCCGTATTGTAATAGGGACCCAAAAAGGACCATGATTTTGACAACCGCCCATCTGTAGTAAGTATCATAGGGATCCTTAGGGGTGTAGGGGGGAGGGGTGTAGGGGACTATATTTCCTTAAATAGGCCTTATTAGTCCTTATTATGGGCCTTAAGGCCCCCTACCCCCCCTCCCCGTACACCCCTAAGGATCCCTATGAAAGTAAGTAGTGCTACACAGATGCAGAAAACTCCGAAGCTCCGAAACCTCGGCCCGGAAGCCTTGAATTCCCATGGACCATTGCAGAGGAATAATTCTAGAAATACTTCTATACATGTTAAGAATACAGATGTTACAATAATAACACTGATAGTTGTAGTAATAATATAAGAAATATAATGATGAAAGCAATACCAACAATACTGATAATAGCAATACAGTAATAACACGAGTATTACTACACATTGCAGCAATCAATGTGCGGAGGAACAAGTCCAGTCCCGTTCATTCTGCCGCTCTCCCCGGTTCCGCCGAACATGGGGCTTCTATCGCCCCCTATCCCTAAACCCTAAGCCCTAAAACCTAAACCCACTCTGCAGATCGAAAAGGAGCCCTTAAAAAAAAACCTAAACCCTAAACCCTAAACCCTAAACCCATCGGCCCTGGAGGCATGCACCCGGACCATGCTCTTCCTCATGACACAGGTCGCGGCGCTTCAGGGTTCCTGAGGAAGCCGAAGATGATTTCCAGTAGTCAAAGGCGTACTCCATGTGGGATGTACGGGCCTTAATAAGTAGAATAGGGTTTTGGGGCCCATTGTACTATAACTACAACAAGGAACTCCCCAAAATAGTATAGGTATTTATTACGGCCCAGATGGGTGGTTGTCAAAATTATAGTCCCTTTTTGGGTCCCTATTATAATACGGCACCTAATATCAAGGGTACCCCAAAAGGGACCATAATTTTGACAACCACCCATGTGATTGTAAGCTCCATGTGCTTCGAGCCGGACAACGGAGCGTGCTGGCTGCCCTTCGTTTCCGATGCCCTCGGGCCGTGGTGATCAGTGAGAGACAGAGACAAAAGAGAGAGAGAGAGAGAGAGAGAGAGAGAGAAAGACAGAGAGACGGAGAAGAATAACAAGAACAATATGGAAGAATATGCAAAAGAAGAATGCAACGACAACGATACCACAACTAGTAATAGCAATGACAAGCATAGCATGGTGGTGACGATGATAACGATAACGACCGGTGCCACCGTGAACACGGTGATTAATCCACCATTATGACGACGACCAACGACGATTAGTGTTACTGCAACTCCGCCTCTTACTGTTTGTAGCACCACTCCTGGTAGTCAATCATAGTTAACGGTGGAGTGTTCGGCAGCACTCGCTGCTCCGAGGATGTCAAAGCGTACTTCGTTCGTCCTCAACCTTAGAGACCACATTCCGACTCAAGCCGCGCAGAAGGAGTCCCCCGAGGTGCCCAAAGCAACGAACCATGCGGTGATTCAGCCAATTATCGGGCAAGTGGAATGCCAGGTCCTGTCGGCGGACGTCGCTCCTGAAACGCCTTTTGTCGTGACTCCGTCCCTGGAGCAGGCCGTGGTTGGCGTACTACAGCGGCCTATACTACTTGTGGGGTTCCTTATTACAACTATAGTATATGGGCCCAAAATCCTATCCTAATCATTAAGGGCTCGATATCAGGACTGTCCGTGCCGAAACCCGTCACTTGCGTGCGATGCCGAAAGCCTTCAGCGTCGCTAGTACTGCTAGATGCCCTGACATGAGAGAAAGAGGTTCAATGCTGATATTCATTGTGCCGTGGTGATAATGGTTGTGATGGCAGGCAGCAATGGTGCTGTTGAGACATTGGCAACACATGGAGGCCTAACGTCCTTTGTGCTGCATTGATGTACTAGGCCTTCGCACACCCAACACCCTCGCGAGGCATCCCAATACTTGTCCCTGGCATGCACGGCAGGGTGTTGCTAGATTTACAATCACCGATGAGTTATCACGTCCTATTTGAAGCATTTGGCCCAGGCCTGTAGTGCTCGAAACTGGCGTTGGTTGAAGTTCCTGTGCCGGAAGCCAATAAGTGGGGAGCGTAATGATTGCAAGCCTGCAGCTCTACCTTGCTGCAGCTTTCATTCTTGTGCATGGTGATCAGGGTATCAGTGGCGGCGGAATCTTCATGAAGATTCAGGGCCAAAGTGGCAAGATGACTTTTGCCACGTCAGAGCCTATAGGATCGGCAGCAGATCGGGTGCAGATTCAAATGGCGAGCCTGGAAGAGCTTGCAGCCGACGGCACAGTGGTGGGTCGTGGCGGATCTGCAAAGCACTCCTTCAACAGCTTTGCCACACAGTCATTTACATTCGGCACTCCTCAGGCAAAGACCATTACAGGAGTGGAGAGAGACGTTGCTGCAGCCAACGGTCTCGTCCCAGATAGCCCAAACGGAGGATACCTCACAAGAGACTACAACGTAACCACGGTGTCCTTCACAAGCTACCTCGGGAGCGGAGACCCAGCAACAGACTCGAAGCTTGAGATTGAAACGATCATCTTTATGGAGAATGCCATCCTGAAGTTCCAAAATCCGGATGGTTCATTCATTTATCCTGCGGTCGCCGAAGGAACGGTGAAGTTCAACGTGAAGATGAGCCAGTGGAATTGGTGTGCCGGCAACTGCAAATCTTCAAACGGAGTAGGTGATGCCGTTCGCTTGACGATCGAGATGATCAACCAGGTAGTCGTGGAGGCCGATTCAGATGACCCTGACGACTCAGGCGATTCCTCGACAAATTCGTCAAGGAGTCTTCCGGATTGCACAGGTGGCTCTTGCGAGAACGGTGCCGTTGAGGATCTGGGTGGTGTGTTCCTGTCCGTGCTCAACACCTATATGATCCAATCTCAAGACGGTACCATCACGCAGCTCACATTGCCAAAGAACCCCACTCTCACAATCGATCCGCCTCCGAGCACACAGGGAGCCACCCAGCGAACAACAACGTTGGTGCTGGAGGTCCCACGTGCCAACTTCGCATCAGATGATGTGCTCATCTATGACCCTCTTCTGAGCTATTCGAGCATCGATGATGACAGCAGTGTAGATGTGGATGACACAGACGCTTCCACTACCAGCACAAGTGACATCACCACCAGCCAAGATGGCGCTGGAGATGACTCGGATGACCAGACCACCACCACCACAGACGGAGATGATTCAGATGAGACCACAACCGGCCAAGACGGCACCACCGTCAGCGGATCCAATGCTGGCGGAGAGAATCCCCAATCAGTCAGCAGCGGCTACAGGGCCTATCGGGCCTACCATGGCATGTGTGTTCTAATGCTGTGGGCATACAGTACCCACAGCCTTGGGAGGATCTAGAAAGTAGGACTTCCGAAACAACCCTAAATCCTAAACCCCTACTGTTCCACCTGCTGGATCTTCCCAGGGATGCAGGTGATGGCGCTGGCCGCTTGGCCTTGCGAAGCCACAAGAGTTTGCTTCCATTGAAACAGTGCCAACGTCATACGCCAGCCATGGGTCTCCCAGAGGGCCCTTTACAGCCATCGGTTTCGGATGCCTAAGTCGAGGTTTAGCCGTGAAGAATTGCAAGGCTTGAGGGTTTCATGCTTGCAGGGGTTTGGAACCGTTTGGGGTATCGGGTATCGTGCAGGATAGCTGGAAAGAACAGGGACATGACGCGGAGGCATTGTATAGCAGATGCTTTGGGATGGATGTAAACAGGGTTTGCCTTCTCGTTATTCATGCAAGCATACTGAGTGGTTTTGGGTTCTCGGAAAAATGCTTGCAAAGGATCATACCCCTCAGTTCTCGTTGTTGCATTCTGATGGTTGCGATTGTTCCGGTCGCAATGTTTATGATTCTACGCCAGATTGGGGTTATTTACATTATACAAGAGGTATTAAATTACTTACATCTGATATACGATACTTTAATTTAAAAAGTAACAGGACCCAAATGTAGATCTATATATCATGCTACTAACACAAGGATACTTTCATCTTGCGATTACCTGTAGCCGAAAAGACCTACCTTTTTAAGGAACTACATATATAGAAACCATAATAAGGAACCTTAAAAAAGGTAGGCCCTTTCGGCTACAGGTAGGGTTTAACGGAGGATCCTGGAGAGTCGAGGTCCTCTGGGCATGCGAGGCATTTTAAGCTTGTTTTCTCACGCGGGTGCGCCATGGACCAGAAGTTGTTCCAGAACTCGCCGTTTTGAAGCATGTCTCAAAGATGGGGATTTCTGCGGCTGGCGATTGCTTGCATGGAGCATGTATGTGCGTTTGTATGCACGTTAGTTTTGTATGTATCTATGTATTTATGTACGTATCTGAGAAAACACCTATAGATCATAACACGGGGCCGCCGGCTTTTGGCGAGTTCAAGTTTTATGTATAAGGATTGGTTTGAGAACCTCACAATCAGGGGTTGGAGGTGCAGAATCGTTTTAGAAGCTGCTGCTCTCATCTTGAGGTACTTGCAGTAACAAGGATTGTTAAGTTTAACCACTGAAATTAAAGCGGGTGCGTAGGTCAACTTGGATTTGAGACATCACATGTCAAGTTGTCAAATTCTGCAATTGAGGCATGTCAAAGATGTGCCTTGCAACGGCCAGATCAATCAGCAAGTCGGGCGACGCACAACGACAAAAGTTGCATGTGGGCCGATGCACGATTCAGATGGTTCAAAAACCCTAAACCCTAAATGTGAAGCCCTAAACCCTAAACCCTAAACTCGAGAAAAGACAAAAAAGTCCTCAAGAGCATGCACTGACTAGGGACCTCAGAATACATGACAAACCCAAAGCGGTAGATATTCCTCTGCTGCCAAGACCCCTGCCTGGAAATCGGAGCAGAATTGTCCGAGTTGTGGGTGTTACAAAACAAGGTTTGGTAAGTGTGAGATGTGATAAGAAAACTCGGCTCTTTTGCCGGAATGATGTGTCGTCGTTGTTGTTGTTGCTGCCGATGTCGCTTCTGCTGGCGTTCTGCATCTGTGGTTGCCTGCAAGACTTTCGTCACTCTCCCTGCAGGTCTATGCTTATCTTCGCGACCGGAGCAGGGCAGTGCGGCAAGACTTGCATCTGCAGCAGCCCCTCAGCGGACGCAGCCTGGACGCACGGCTGCAGTGGGCCGAGCGATTAAGACCCTGCTGGCCTTTCACGTGAGTCAGATAACCCTAAACCCCTAAACCCGAAACCCTAACCCCTAAACCCTAAACCCTAAACCCCTAAACCCCTAAACCCCTAAACCCTAAACCCTAAACCCCTAAACCCTAAAACCCTAAACCCCTAAACCCCTAAACCCCTAAACCCTAAACCCTAAACCCTAAACCCGAAACCCTAAACCCTAAACCCCTAAACCCTAAACCCTAAACCCCTAGACCCTAAACCCTAAACGCGTTCGGAGCAGGAGTTCGTGGAGTGCCACGAGTATTGTCTCCGCTTCGAGATGCTGGCGCTCTTTCTTCTGTCTCCCCGTCTCAAGCCTGGCAAGGGATCGTCTCAAGGAGGCTACAGCAGACACTTAGGATTGCAAGCAATCTCTCAGACCATCGATCCCTTGTTGGCTGCATATCGAGAGATCCGGTGCTATCAGGGAGCTGATGCAGAGCTTCGTAACGAACCTGCAATTCAAAGGTTCGTGGTGCTACTTCTCTTGGCAAGTTCCCCGGCCACGCTGCCTGCGCATCTTGCAGATCTGGGCGCCACGGTGTTGCGGCATCCCTTGCTGGTTTCTGCTATTGCTGCATGTGCAGCTTTCCTTTCCGGTGACTACGTCGGCTTCCTGCGCTTCTACAAAGGAGCAGACTTTCTTTCTGCTGTGGCCCTGGCTGAGCTGGCTGATCTGGCAAGGGTGCGGCAGCTGTGGATTCTCAGTCGGGCGTACCCGCGCTCGATCGGGGATGTGGTGAAATTGTCGGCGTTGGTGAGGCTTCTCGCCTTCCAGGACGAAGCACATGCTAGAGCATTCCTCGTCTTCCACGGTTTGGTCGTGGAAAACGGCCTGGATCAAGATCCAGAGGGTGACTATCGGGTCTTCTTACCCAAGAAAGGTTCCGTGGAGGAGGTGGGTGGTTGTCAAAATTAGCGTCCCTTTTTGGGTCCCTATAATAATACGACACCTAATATCTAGGGTACCCAAAAAGGGACCATAGTTTTAATAACCACCCAGGTGGATCATCCTTTGCTCGCTCATCCCACGCTACCCGAGCTCTGCAGCTTTGAGGGTCCGGATGCCTTGCTACTGGCGAAGTTCGCTGGCCACAGTAGATCTGACATCGTGCTGGGCCATGCCGATCCAAGGGTGCTGCAGCTGGAGAAAACGCAGTGTCGGCAATGACGATGGCCCCTGCACATGCAATTTCTTACACCTTAAAGCATGAAACCCCATGAACCCTCGTACAGCCGCTTGTAAAGTCCTGCAGAAGCCTGAACAGAAGCCTCTAATTAGAATTAGAACCGGGAGCCCGTCTCAAGTGCAGGAGAGATTCGAGCGCATAACGAGTCCCAAATTCCTGGAGGCCGACCGGAAACCGCGCCTTGGATCATTCTGTGGGTAGTTTAGAGTCAGTAGGGTTCTAAGTCCCCCAATGTAGGTTATAGCGAAGGCGATCCCGCTTTAAAACCGATGTATAACTACCCATGAACCTTGAAGTAAGGGCCTTAATAATACCTAGAATGGGTTTTGGGGTGCCTTATAGTGCGGCTTCCGGTTATACTTTAGGAGCAAGCAGTAGTATCGGCGATGATCAGAAGAGCATAAAGTTGAGAAGCACCAAAACGCCAATGATGGCAATCAGTTTACATCACTACAGTTGCTAGGAGCAGCTCTTCTTCGTGCGATTTGCTCACGATCTTGATGGTTAAGGTGATCAATCCTGTTGCCGTCGCCGTCGTCCTCGTCCTCGTCGTCCTCGTCGTCCTCGTCGTCCTCGTCCTTGTCGTTGTGGTCGTCGTTTTTGTCGTTGCTGATGATGCTTTTGTCGCTGTTGTTGTTCATGATGATGATGATGATGGTGATGACCCTAAACCCTAAACCCTAAACCCTAAACCCTAAACAGTAGAGGCTAGACTTCGAGATAGCAGCTGGGACTCGAAGCTTCGGGGCAAAGGGGCCTCAGGGAGGCTCAAGGCCCAGCGGAAGCTCGAAAGCCCAGCAGATACCATCGCTCCAGGGCTTCGTTGTCATGCTAGGTATACATATGGGATAGTTTCCAAAAATAGGGGACCCGTTTTAAAGTAGCCTAAATAGTAGGATCCTTATTCTAAGGACCCCCCAACAAGGTACCCCTAATTTTCGGAAACTCCCATATGGGATAGTTTTTGAATATCCCTGATTATTTGGCAATATGAGCCCAATTTAGGAATAATTTCGGGGACTCTTGAGATCGACAACTTGCATAGCATCGGTCCGAAATCCAGTGCAATCCAAGGCGAGACTGGAAGCAAGTGAAAGTCCCCGAGATGGATGCAGCTCAGACATACTTTGGGTAGAAGCCCCTACAAGAGAGCCATTAACCTTTTGGGCGCTTTCTTTAGTGCCAGAATTTCAGGAGTAGTTTTGTATTCTGTATTTCAACACAACTCCATGGCGTTGTTGAGCATTATGTTGACTCTGGAACAGACCGCAGCTTCCGTAGTTGCCAGGGGCCTGGGGTTTTAGTTTTGTGGGCTGGGCTAGGTCTCGGTTTTGGGGGCCCGCAATCCTGAGAACCCCTGTTGTCTCAGACTGGTTTAGGGCCTAGGGTTCGGGAGTCTTAGCACGTGGTTTTAGGGGTTGAGGGGTTTTAGGCTTGTGGTATTGTGGGGGTTTTAGGGGTGACGGGTTTGAGGCCCATATCACTCTCTGCCAGTCTTCCCAGAGTGGTAACCTAAGATGGAAGTCCTTCTGCAAGGACTGGTTCAGCACCATCGGTGGACTCCTGAAGAAGAAAGGGTACCGACCAGAAGCTGTGCTGCAGTTACTGGAGGGGAGGGATCTGCGGTGCTCTGCGTGGTTAGAGCCTGTCCCAAATCCCGAAGGACCCAGGCCTATGCATGAAATAGCACGGTGCTGATAAATCTGTTAGAAGCGGTCCCCACCCTGTAATAGTGGTATAGTAGGAATATAATAGGGCCTTAATATGATCCTTATAGTCACTATTGCAGGGTGGGGGCAGCTTCTAATAAATCTGTTCGGTTGTACTCAATCTATGGCTCGTAAGCATTTTGGGTTCAGGTTTCTGGTGTCGGATTTGTGTTTCCGGCATGGGGTTCAGGGAAAGGGATTGTCGCATCTTGAAGCCGGATCCTACGACAGAAAACCTGGGCTTGGACCGCCCCCTCAAAAGAGCATACCCAAGACCTTGACCCAACCGGAATTCAGAGCGACTGTGCAATCCGGAACATGCAGCCGATTTTGACACCGTTACATCCTGCAGCCTTAAAGCTTAATCCGGGAATCCTAGCCATTTACCCCGAAACCCCAAACACTCAACTTAAGAGTTCCTCAGCCCTCAACCCGAAATACTCCGCATGGCCTCGTAGACCAAGGACCAAGAGGGCGATCGCTTTGAGGTCCTCAACCGCAAAGGCGTCCCCTTCTCTTTGAAGGAGTGGTGCGTAGACCTTGAACTCTGAACCCTAAACCCTAGACCGCTGATACGAAGTTCTCCTCCATGTGCGCTTCTTTGGCTCCCCTAACAGAATAAAATGATAGGCAAGTTTGTATTCACACTAACAGGACACACGTCGAACATCGAAAAACCATTATGGCAATAATTGTCATCGTATTGCGATCGTATGATTGGTATTATTACTGACTGTTTGTTGTAGTAACCTACGAGAGCATGAAGGCTTGGTCTCAGCTGGGTTGAACGTTTTGAGGGGAACGTGAAGCGAGGGTTCGCCGCGATAACACCCTTTACTAGCTGGTCTCCACGGCTCAGCTGATAGCAGTCAGGATCCAATATTAATCCTTAGGGTTCCTTCTCGTACGTATACTACAAAGGAGCCCAAAACCCTGTTCTAAACATTGAGGCTCCTACACCCTAAATCCCCATAGTAGCCCTTGTAGTCATCCTTGTTTGATGTCCTTTAAGGGAGCCTTCTTAAAGGAACCCCGTTCTCATTAGTGAGGCCCCTGCATCAGTGTGCGACACTTTAGGGGAAGGCCTCAAACTGAAACTACGAGGGCCGGCTGGATTGCTTGGGGCTCGTGGTTCATCGTTTGGAGTTTTAGGGTTTAAGGCTTGGGGTTCATTGTTTCAGGGTTTAAGGCGTAGGGTTTGGGGTTTAGGGTATCAGGGTTTAAGGCTCGGGTTTTAGGATTTAGGGTTAGGGCGCATCATCACCGAGCACTCGCTGGCCTGGCTTCGTACATCTTATTTTCAAGGTCAGTTCATATCAGTTTGGATACATGATTCCGGCAACATGTCAGAAGCTGCTAAGCTTCCCGTAGTGTCCCAGTGGACGTTGTTTTTTTCTTCTTTGTGCACGGCATGGTCTGGCGAAGCAATTTCCGTAGGTAGGCGATCTGAACCGCAGCCGCCCCTTAAATCCCAGACCCTGTTTCCCAAGAAACTCCAAGCCCCTAAACCCTAAACCCTAAGAAACTCCAAACCCCATACTCCCAACCTCCCAAGCCGCAAGCCTTGAACCCCCCAACCCCAGACCGTACCAGCACTTAGAGCTATAAGTACCATAGCCCGGTCCCTTTCAGGGTACTTATGACTCTAATAAGTACCATCACCCCCAATTAGGGTCCCTTTTAGGGTACTTATGAGTATCATCAGTCCCAATTAATTAGGGCCCCTTCTTGGGTACTTATGACTCTCTAACTACTTACCATGTTCCCCGGCCCTTCGAGTAGAGCCCTGGACTGGACATGGCCCCAGAGGACCAACGCCTCGTCAGCCGCGAAGGGCGGCGCTGCCTGGTTTCGGCGGACTTCCCTCTGCTGGTGAACATCAAGGCACCTGCAGTTTGAAATACAAACAGTGGTAGTTCATAACGCGAACATCATCAATTTTTACTATTAACTCATGATGAATTAATTATCGACCTATCAATTCAGACTCTGCTGGTGAACATCAAGGCACCAACAAGAAAATTAAATGCAAATGGGTGGTTGTCAAAATAGGGGTCCGTTTTTGGGTACCCTAAATAATAGGTGCCGTATTATATTCGGGACCCCGAAAGGGACCACAATTTTGACAGCCACTGAAATAGTACCAGTGAATCACTCTAATATCATCATGTAGTTTGAATCCACGATTCAAAATCAACCCATCATCTCATTAGTTGATAGATCGATTTGTTGTGAGTGGTTGATTATGATTAGTAGCTCTTAAGTCAACATTGACTAGACGAGTTCCAGGACCGTGATGCTTCCAGCCAGTTTGTTTGCGAGCCTGTTCAGGATGTCGATGCTTCGTGGTGACGATGACAAGGATGATGTTTTCTTGCTTGCCCCATGTGTCTTGAGACTGCTGCTTGCATTGTAGAAGGTGTCTGAATTCGAGAGAGATGTTACAGGTTCGAGGGTCAATACTACTTTCTCCAGGGCCGATAGAGTGTTTTTAACGAAGAGATCTCAAATCATGGTTATGATGATTCAAGCAATATCCTAGAGAGTTATAGGTTGGATTTCTACAGTTAAAGCGAATGCTAGGGGACTTCGAACCCCACTTCTAGCTATCCCTGAACCTGTAGGACTTCAGTGGCAACTGCAGTCCACTAATGTCGCGGTTTTGGGTTTCAAGCCTTCGGCATTGGGATTGATCATTCTGAATATGTTTTTCGACGACTGCACAGCCAGGGTCCGACAACATGTCCCCAAAATCAGTCACCGCAAGCCCCAAACCCAGACCTTCATCGCTGGACCCTAAGCTTGTATGATGCCCTAACAGCAGATGCCAAACCCTAAGCCCTAAATCGTGAAGTGAACCCTAAACCCAAGATCTTGAACCTAAACCCTAGATCCTAAGCCATAACTTGAAGCCCTAAACCCTAAACCCTTGTCCCTAATGCCCAAACCCTAAACCTTAAACCCTAGTCTCAAATCGCTAAACCTTAAACCCTAAACCTAAACCCTACATGAACCTCATAATTGAACCTGTTTAGATCCCTGCAAAGGAGCCCTCGAAGGATCCTAAACCCAAAATCAGGAGTGGAAGATCTCTGAGTTGCGTCGACAAGTTCGGCTGTCTGGAACCGAAGAGAGGAAGAGCCAGGCCGAAGAGAGCAGACGACTTCGGGATGTAGGGTTTACGGCTTGGGGTTCGAGGTTTAGGGTTTAGGGTTCAGGGTTCGGGGTTGGGGTTTAGGGTTTAGGGTTTAGGGTTAGGTTACGGTTTAAGGGCTCGGGTTAAGGAAGTTAGGGTTTCGGTTGTAGGCTTAAGGGTTCAGCTTCAGATGCTTGTCGGCCCGACATGCCTGAGGGTCGTTCAAAGTTTAATGCTCCCCTGTAAATATCGAGTATCCCTTCCCCCTACATTAAACGGCGGGTGTCCGCCCCCCAACTTCAGAAAGCATTTGTATGATTAAGGGTATTTTCATATCTACTGTCAGTTTTGAGGGATCTTGCTCTTGCTCCTGCTCTGGCTTTTGCTCCTGCTCCTGCTGCGTCTCTTGCGCCTGCTCTACTGGTAGCTCAAACTGCTGTTGTTGCTTGTGCTTTTACTAATTCGCTTGCTGTTACTCCTGCTCTTGTTCTTGCTCTTGCTCCTGCTCTTACTACTGCTCTGTCTTTTGCTGTTGCTCCTGCTCCTGCTCTGGTCTTCGCTTGCTCCTGCTCCTCCTCATGCTGTTGCTCATGAACCAAGGCATCATACTGTGCACGTATCAGCAGCAATGCTCGCCAGGCAGGATATACAAAAACCCGCAAACTTCTCAAGGAACAACATCTACTAAGTGGATACACCCGGAAATACGGAGCAACCACGCCGCCTCCATAACCGAACCGTAGATTCGTAGAGCTAAAGAGAAAGCTGAGGAATAAGGGGGCGAGCGCCAAAGCGTGCACGTCGCTGGGTGCAGGGCATCCCTACAAAAGACGAGCCTCTTAGCACCTAAAGCTGTAAATCCCTAAGCCGCCTCAACCCCAAAACCGTACACCCCTGAACCGCCCCTAAACCCCCGAACCCCTAACCCTAAACCCCTAACCCCCTAAACCCCTTAACCCCAAACCCTTAACCCCCAAACCCTAAACCCCTGAACCCTAAAACCCACAAACCCCTAAACCCTAAACCCCTAACCCTTAACCCCTAAACCCCAAACCCCTAAACCCCGAACCCTAAACCCCCGAACCCCTAACCCTTAACCCCTAAACCCTTAAACTCTAAGCCCATAAAGCCCTATAGCCCTTATAGATCCCTTTAAGGAACCCTAAAGATCCCTTTAAGGAGCCCTATAGATCCCTTAAGGAGCCCTTTAAACCCGAAACCCCCGAAAGCCCCCCGCTCAGCAGCTCGTGGCCCTTCGCCCCCAGCACTATTTAGGGCTTTGGGACATTTTATATTTTCCCTTATTGGGCTTAAGAGGATCTTATTTTCTAATATTTTTCAAAGGCTTTAAAAGCCCCACCTAGAACAGGTTGCCATCCAGAAGCAGATCGAACAACTCAAAAAAGGACGACCTGGTGGCGTGGTTGAGGGGGTTTATGGGCTTAGCGTTTAGGGGTTAAGGGTTAGGGGTTCGGGGATCTATAGTTTTTTGGGGCCTTCGGTTGTTTTAGATTTTAGGTTTTTAATTTTTTTTGGGGGTTTTTGGGGCTTGAGTATCGTGGGGTCTAACTGTTCCGGGTATTGAAAAGGTTGAGGGGTCGATTCAAGGGTTCCGGGCAGGCATGCGAAAGCTTGCTAGTAATGCCGGATCAACTGATGTTGATCCCATGTCGCTATGCCTAATGCTTGTGTATTACGGCTGAGATGTGCATTGTAGGTCTTTTGGTGTTTCGCTACTGCTTAGTTATTGTGGTGGTTGTTGGTTTTGTCGTTGCTGCGGCTGTCGCTGCTGCTGCTGCTGCTGCTGCTGCTGCTGCTAGTGCTATTGCTGCGACTATACATTTGCCAGGATCTAGAAGCAGCTGCCTGTGCATTGCCGTTGTTAACGACTAGCTGCCGGCTTTGTTTTCATCTCTGTAATTACTGGAAGCCGATTCAGGGACTATGGGGTTTACTTAGGGCTTTAAGGTATAGCACAAACGGAATTCACAACTGGATGAAGGTTTGGGGATAAAACTACACTGCTATCGAAAGCCAGAGTTCCTGGCTGCTAACTTTCAAAGCCCTCCCGCGATTAAGGATTATCACGGTGACCGGGAGAGTGTGCGTCATTGGGCTGCCTGTGGTATGGAAGCGACATAGGTTTTGAAGAAGCTTCTGATCCCGGCCCGACAGCTCCCAAGCCCTTGCTATAGGGCCCCTACTTGTAGAATCCTTTAAGTTTAAATTAAAGGAACCCGACTAAGTATGGAAACCCTTGTATGATGGTTTTGCAGGAGGTGTCGTGGTAGACATGCCAGGTGCTCCTCCTTAGGGAACTTTGTTTGGGTGTGTCTTTTTATTGTGTGCAGTGTGTTTTGTTCTATCGACCTATGTATGTATCTATCTACTCCGTTTATTTGTCTATCTATCTCTCTGTCCGTCTGTCTGTCTACCTGTCAGCCAGTCTGAATGCTTGCCTACCTGTCTTCATGTCTGTCTGTAGGCCTGTCTGTCTATTTCTCCATCGGACCATTATTCTTCTCCCGCTTCCTGAATTTAGGGTTGCAGGCTCAAGGGCGCCAAGGCCTTGAAGCACAAGGTGCGTAGACTTCTATGTGGTGCAGAGTTCAGATTCTGGAACCAGGCGCGTGGGATGAAGGGTTGCTGATGCAGAGCTGCAGGCTTTCACTCCTGCGGGTACACGGAATGAGCCGAAATCCTGAACCCCCATGTTCCTCCACGTATATACGTTGACTAACCTACAGTTGACTGTAAAACCAAGCCTTAAACCCTACTCAAACTTTGTGACCGGATCCCAGGCAAACTCCTGGGCGCGCAGGAGCAGGAGAAGCTGAAGCAGCTTCGTGAAACGGAGGCACGTCTTCAGGCGGCCGTGGGGACAGTCTGGGTAAATAGTGAGAGATGCAGGATTCCTAGGAGTTGAGAGTCATCCTTCTTCAATTTCCCCATCTATCTAGACATTTACATTCTTCGTGTATTGCAAAGACTCAGACGCAAGTTCGGGCTTTCGTTTTCAAGCCTGTGCCACGGATGGGCGTTTCGGAAAAGAATGGATTCACATAGAGAGCCTTGAGTAGTGATATCCTCAGTATGGAACGCGTCCTCGACAAGGAACACAACCCTAAACCCTAAACCCTAAACCCTAAACCCTAAACCCTAAACCCTAAACCCTAAACCCTAAACCCTAAACCCTAAACCGGGAAGACATGATGTTCTGAAACCTCTTATAAAGCCCGCAGACCTAAGTTGGAGCAGAGCTGCAAAGCCCTGCATCTTCGGTTTCGGGACGGTTTAGGGTTTTGGGTTTAGGGTTTAGGGTTTAGGGTTTAGGGTTTAGGGTTTAGGGGCTCTGAACCTCTGAGCTGTCGGAGGTCGGTTTTGGGGGTTGGGGGGTTTCGGGGCTCAGAGTTTAAAGATTTAGGATGTCGGGCTTTAGGGTTTGGGGTTTGCAGGATTCAGACCCTGGCTTATGGAGCTTTGAGCCATCTGCTGGCGCTACCTCAGACTATTGGGACTATCATGGAAAATCCGACGGTGATGTTCCGTGTAGAGGAGGTCTTATCCCGAAACCCTGAACCTGGCCCTCAAACCTCAAACCCTGAACTCCAGCTCTGAGTTATAATTTTCATACCAGATAGAACTGATACCCTAAATTTCATATGGGAGTTTTCGAAAAATTAGGGGTACCTGATTTTGGGGTCCTTACAATAAGGATCCTACTACTTATGGGTACTATAATTAAGGTCCACTGTTTCCGGAAACTCCCGTATGAAATCAAGTACCTCTGGCAAGGTGCAGCGGCAGGAGGTGCAAACTGAGGCAGAGCTCCACTTGAAGAGTCGCGCGTCTGTGCTGCTCCAGGCTGGTTGAGGAGTTTGGTTTCTGGATTTAGGGATTTAGGGTTTACGGGTTAAGGGGTTTGAAGGTTTATTGTTCAGGGTGCACGGTTTAGGATGTCGGGATTGGTGGTAGGCGTTTTTCTTTCAATTTTCATGGTACAAGTGTTCAGGGTTTAGGGCTGACGAGGTTCGTCCTGAGGCTATTCTCCACACATGAGAAGGTTTTGCAGGTTTCACGGACAGTTGTTGTTCGTAGGCTGCGCTTGCTGTGTGCCGAAGTTCAACAGAAATTGCAAAGGCTTGTGTATGAACCGTAAACCCCAATCCCTGAAGCGTAAACTCCAACACCTGTACACCCCCAAACCTTTTTAAACGGTAGACGGTGGAAACGGGTTCGCTGGATGCAGGTAGGCTTGTTATTTATAGAGATCCCCCAAAAAGGTTGGACACATCAATTCAGGTATCTTCTTCAAGAGCTTCCTATGAAAAACACTGGGGTCCAGGGCCCTGCCCAATTGTCTTAAAAGCGGATGACAAGAAGTATCTTATACACGTCCATAAAACCTATGGAATACCAGAAAACCCAAAAGTTAGCAGTTCGTTTCCTTCAGAGGACCTGCAGCCCCTAACCTCATTCCTTGACCCTAAACCTGAACCACAAGCCCTAAACCCTCGTCGAAATCCCGCACCACCTTCTGACTAACTCTCCTAAGTCGGAAGCCTCAGCCTCAACACGGCAACATAAAAGCCTTAATAAATTGCCTTTACTATTCTGGGGTTCCTTATAAGTATAGTATAATATCCCCCAAAACCTATTCTAATTGTCAAGGCCCTTAAAGTAGCCGCAGATTCAAATCCCAAGCGCCCAGCACACCCTCAATCAAGGAATGAATCAGGGATCGGAATAATTGCAATATTGTTCCGTAGGGTTCCTTGTTGTGAATGCGGTATCATCTACCCCGAAACCTTGTTCTAGCTGTGAAGTTCCCCTTTACAAAGCCTTGAATTACAGGGTTCTGGTCATTGTTGGAAGAAAACCTGCTAAACACTGCAGGGTTCCTTCGTCCGATCTTTAATGCGGCAATTTAATTACCTTAGCTTAGAGTTAGAGACCCTGCGTGCGTTAGCCTAAACCCAAAGCACCCTGAACCTTAAACCCAAAGCCCCAAACTATGAACCCCGACCTGAAACTTTAAATTGCAAAGCTCCCAAAGCTCACAACCCTACATCCTGGGAACTTTTTCAGGAACCTTTCACCAGGAACCCTTATAAGGAGTTCTTATAGGGAACCCTACGGGGGAACCCTGTTACGGAGCCCCTTACGGGAACCCCTTACAGCAACCGTGCCAGCTTTTAGGAACCCTTTTAGAAGGCCGTGATTCGCGGGAAGTTCGTACGCCTTCAGCTGCGACGGCGGCACCGGGCGGCGCGGACGCTGCAGCGCGGTTGGCGAGGCATGAAGGGATTTGCTGCCTTTGGGGGCTTGAGTGGGTTGGGGCTTCGATTTCAGGGTTTTGGGTTTTGCAGTTTATGGTTCGGGCTCTCTATGCAGATTTTGAGTTTGGGCCCCTAGACTTTTAGGTTTCTTTGGGTTTACTTGGTTTAAAGCTTTAGACAACTCCAAACTTCCAAACCCGACTAAAGCTTGGACCCAGGCCCCTAAACCCTGAACCCTCTTGCCCGAAAAGTTTTCTGACCTCGGCTGAACCGCAGACCTGAAACGGTTTAGGCTTAGGGTTCAGGGCTTAGGGTTTAGGGCGTAGGTCAGGTTTAGGGTCCAGGGTTTAGGGCTTAAGGGCATTAGGTCTTTGGGATTCTGAAACCCTCCATCCTGGTCCTGTCATGGTTCATACCCAAGCTGTTGCAAGTCCCTAAGCCATGAGTCATAAACCTTCAAGCCCCCATAGCTTACCTTTGGTTGGTAGGGAATGGAGGAATGGGGTACAATTATAACTACTATTACTACCATTCTTCCATTCCCTACTAACCAAAGGTAAGCCATAGACAACTCTATGAAAGGTCGCTTCGAAACCCGGTCGCAGCATAAGCGCATTATCCCTTAACCCTAAACCCATTGAAACATCCTCAAGCTGAGTCTGTTCGGAAGGCTACTTGGCCCGCCTCCGTGTTCTCCAGATGAGAGAGCTGGCCAAGCAGAGGGTAAAGAAGTTTGGCCGCAAGTTGGTTCGGGGTTAGGGTTTTGGGGTTTTAGATCCTAGGATTTAGGGTTTAGGGTTTAGGGTTTAGGGTTTAGTGGGTTTGGGGTCCGGGGCTTAACTTCGGGGCTCTCAGGAAGGGTCTTGCAGTGTCAGGGCTGAGGGGTCACTAGCTGGAGTACGTAGACGCAGGAGCCTACTACCTATAGGCTTAATCATTATTAATATTACCTAGAAATTTTATATCGTTAATAATATATGAAGGATAATAAAGTAACATTAAGTATATCTTTTAAATGATCAGTGCTTCTGTGCCCCTGAGAGCTGGAGCCCGTGGTACCCCAACATCGTGCATTGTTAACTTCGTCGGCCGCTGATGCTTAGCCCCTAATTTCAGGGTGGAAAGCCAAGCTTAAATGGCCTCGGCTCCAAAAGTCGCGTGGCGCTTGAACTGGGCTCCCATTCACTTCCCTTCATGTTTCCTTTCTGGGCTCCGGGGTTGGACGGGTGGGCCGCGGCGAAGGACCTGGGCTCCCATTCACTTCCCTTCATGTTTCTCTGGGCTCCTGGGTTGGACGGGTGGGCCGCGGCAAAGGACCTGCCTTCATGTTTCCTTTCTGGGCTCCTGGGTTGGACGGGTGGGCCACGGCGAAGGACCTGGGCTCTCGTTCACTTCCCTTCATGTTTCCTTTCTGGGCTCCTGGCCGCGGCAAAGGACCTGGGCTTTATTGGGCTCCCTTCATGTTTCCTTCCTGGGCTCCTGGGTTGGACGGGTGGGCCGGACTCCCATTCACTTCCCTTCATGTTTCCTTTCTGGGCTCCTGGGTTGGACTCTCGTTGGGCTCCCTTCATGTTTCGTTTTTGGGCTCCTGGGTTGGACGTGTGGGCCACGGCGAAGGACCTGGGCTCCCATTCAGTTCCCTTCATGTTTCCTTTCTGGGTTCCTGGGTTGGACGGGTGGGCCGCGGCAAAGAACCTGGGCTATCATTGGGTTCCCTTCATGTTTCCTTCCTGGGCTCCTGAGTTGGATGGGTGGGCCGCGGCGAAGGACCTGGGCTCCCATTCAGTTCCCTTCAATTCTTTTTTGGGCTGGGTTGGACGGGTGGGCCACGGCAAAGAGCCTGGGCTATCATTGGGTTCCGTTCATGTTCATGTTTCCTTCCTGGGCTCCTGGTTTGGACGGGTGGGCTGCGGCAAAGGACCTGGGCTCCCATTGCGCTCCCTTCATGTTTCCTTTCTGGGCTGCTGGGTTGGACCTGGACTCCCGTTGGGCTCCCTTCATGTTTCCTTGGGCCGCGGCAATCCCGTTTACCTCCCTTCATGTTTCCGTTCTGGGCTCCTGGATTGGATGGGTGGGCCGCGGAAAAGGGATTGGCCTGCCAATTGGGCTTCCTTCCTGTTTCCTTTCTGGGCTCCTGGGTTGGACGGGCGGGCCGCAGAGCTCCCGCTGGGTTCCCTTAATGTTTCCTTTCTGGGCGCCTGGTCTGCCACAAACGTCTACAGCAAAGGCCAGGTATCCGGTATCCTGTCTTGCAAAGCAGCAATGCTGTAACAGTTGTGTGTTTTTCCGTGCGTGGTTTCTGCTGCAGCAAGATCCTGTGGACGACGTTCTTCGTTCGATTTGCTTCAAAATTGTCAATGGTTCCGTGAAAGGAAAATTATTTGTTTGCGATGTAAGCCGACTCCTTCGCCTTTCTTTTTGCCCTGTTTGTGCGGCAAAGTTGCCCGTCTTTCCCGTGCGACAGCCGACCGATCCGTATACAAATCCCTTTTGTGCTTCTTCCACGAACGTCTACAGCAGAGGCAAGGTATCCTGTCTTGCAAAACGGCAAGGTTGTGACACTTGCGGGAAACTTGCCGCAAGATCCTGTAGACGACGCTCTTCGTTCGGTTTGCGGAAAAACCGTCAATGGTTCCGTGCAACAGAAGAATCTCGTTCGCCTTAGAAGCCGACAAACCTCTTCGCACTTCTTTTGGCCAAGTTTGCAATGCAAAGTTCCCAATTTGCTCCGTCCGACAGGCGACCGATCCGTATACCAACCAACCTGCTTCGTGCTTCTCCCGCAATCATCTACAGCAAAAGTCAGGTATCCTGTTTTGCAAAGCAGCAATGTTGTAACAGTTAGTTGATCGAATACGACGTTCCCTGTCCTTGTATAGGTAACATGTCTGACTGTGTAGCTTAATGTGCCAATGACATGATGTTTGGCTCAAGTAATGAGAAAGAGGTACGCTTGCAGCTTGTGTTCCTCTTTGGGCTGGGTTTCCCTTTTGGGTTTCCTTGCCTTGCCCGGCCATCCTACCCCAATATCGTTGTGCTGCTGTTGAGGGTCGGATTAACTCAGTTGCGGGAAAGTTATGTGTGTGTGTGTGTGTTCTCCGTGCGTGGTTTCTGCGGAAGTAAGATCCTGTGGACGAAGTTCTTCGTTCGGTCTGTGGAAAAATTCGTTCCGTGTAAAGAACGATTTTTATTTTGCCTTGTAAGCCGACACACCCCTGTGCGGTCTTCCTTTCGCCAAGTTTGCGTGGCAAAGTTCCCACTTTTCCCCGTGCGACAGCCAACCGATCCGTAAACCAACCTCTTTTGTGGTTCTTCCACAAACATCTACAGCAGAGGGCAGGTATCCGGTATCATGTCTTGCAAGGCAGCAATGTGGTAACAGTTGCGGGAAGGTTGTGTGTTCTTCCGTGCGTGGTTTCTGCGGCCGCAAGATCCTGTGGACGACGTTTTTCGTTTTGTGCGCGGACAAAATCGTCAATGGTGCAAAGGGGAACTTGTGTGTTTCTCCGTGCGTGGTTGCTGCGGCAGCAAGATCCTGTGGACGACGTTCTTCTTTTTGTCGGCGGAAAAAATCGTCAACGGTTTCGTGTAAAGAAAGGTTTGTGTTTGCGATGTAAGCCGACAAACCCCTTTGCGTTTCTTTTTGCCAAGTTCGCGCGGCAAAGTTCCTACTTTGTCCCGTGTGGCCGCCAACCGATCTGTATACCAACCTCTTTCGTGCTTCTTCCACAGACGTCTACGGCAGAGGGGCCGCATATCCTGTCTCGCAAAACGGCAATGTTGCGTGCTTTTTCCGCGTGTGGTTTCTGCGGCAGCAAGATCCTGTGGATCTTCGTTCGGTCTGCGGACAAAACCGTGAATGGTTCCGTGTAAAGAAAGGTTTGTGTTTGCGATGTAAGCCGACAAACCCCTTTGCGTTTCTTTTTGCCAAGTTCGCGCGGCAAAGTTCCTACTTTGTCCCGTGTGGCCGCCAACCGATCTGTATACCAACCTCTTTCGTGCTTCTTCCACAGACGTCTACGGCAGAGGGGCCGCATATCCTGTCTCGCAAAACGGCAATGTTGCGTGCTTTTTCCGCGTGTGGTTTCTGCGGCAGCAAGATCCTGTGGATCTTCGTTCGGTCTGCGGACAAAACCGTGAATGGTTCCGTGTAAAGAAAGGTTTGTGTTTGCGATGTAAGCCGACAAACCCCTTTGCGTTTCTTTTTGCCAAGTTTGCGCGGCAATTCCCGTGTGGCAGCCAACCGATCTGTATACCAACTTGTTTTGCGCTTCTCCCACAGACGTCTACAGCAGAGGCCACATGTCCTGTCTCGCAAAACGGCAATGTTGCGTGTTTTTTTCCGTGCGTGGTTGCTGCGGCAGCAAGATCCTGTGGATCTTCGTTCGGTCTGCGGACAAAACCGTGAATGGTTCCGTGTAAAGAAAGATTTGTGCTTGCCATGTAAGCCGACAAACCCATTTGCTCTTCTTTTCGCCATAATTGCGCCGCAAAGTTCACACGTTTTTCCCGTGCGACAGCCAACCGATCCGTATACCAACCTGTTTTGCGCTTCTCCACAAACGTTTACGGCAGAGGCCACATATCCTGTCTTGCACAAGCAAAACGGCAATGTTGTGCGTGTTTTTTTCCGTGCGTGGTTTCTGCGGTAGCAAGATTCTATGGATCTTCGTTCGGTCTGCGGAAAAAGGTCGTGAATGGTTCCGTGTAAAGAAAGAACTTTGTTTTGTGTTGTAAGCCGACGCACCTCTGTGCGCGCTTCTTTTCGCCAAAATTGCGCGGCAAAGTTCACACTTTTTTCCCGTGCGACAGCCAACCGATCCATATAGCAACCTCTGTTGTGCTTCTTCCCCCAATGTCTACAGCGGAGGCAAGGAATCCTGTTTTGCAAAACGGTAATGTTATGAAAATTGTGGAGAAGTTCCGTTTTTTCTTTGTGCGGTTCCTGCGGCAACAAAATCCTGTGGACTATGCTCTTCGTTCGGTCGGCAGAGAACACGTGAATGGTTCCGTGTAAAGTGAGCTTTTTGTTTGCCTTGTAAGCCGACAAATCCCTTCCTACCTTTCTTGCCAAACATGCACGGCAAAGTTCTCGTTTTCTTCCCGTCCGACAGCCAACCGAAGCGAACACCAAGCTCTTTTGCACTTCGTCCGCGAACGTTTGCAGCAGAGGCCAGGTATCCTGTTTTGCAAAGGCGGCAACAATGTGGAAGTTGCGGAAGAAATGTGCATGTTTTCCGTGCATGGTGTTGCAGCAAGATCCTCTGAACGATGCTCCCTGGAACCTTCCCACATGCTTGAGTCCCACCACCCACTCTTCTTTCGCAGAAATAAATCGCCCAATGCCTAATTCTTCTTCGCAAAATCTGCTGGCGAAGCCAGATTGGGATCCAACACATTCCAGCTTGAACCGGTATGATTCGATGCATTCTGTTTGGGGTCTTCGCTGGTGTAATTTGTGCTTTCGGTTGTGGTTTCCGCCTTTGGAGAAACGGGGTAGCCGTGGGGTGGCCGAGAACCCTAGACGTTGAGTTGAGCATTTGCATGCCCGGCCAAAGTGTTATGTGCAATCCTGTCGCCAAGGCAGATCAAGCACGTGTCCCAGCTGCAGATCAGAAAGGGCAAAAAAAGATAATATAGGGGCCTTAATAATGGAGAGAATAGGGTTTGGGGGCTCATGATTCCATGAGTACAATAACGAACCCCCAAAATAGTAGTGGTAATTATTTAGACCCCGATATTACAGTGAATCGAGCAGACCTCTTTTGAGGCCCCAAACGGTTTAGTAGCCTCAGCCTCATTGATTGAGACCCTATGCTGATGCTAATGTAAATTGTAAGCCGAGGCAGACTCAAAGACTAACGCAACGCACCGCTTGTTCCTTTTCCTGCTTTTGCCGGTTCTACTGCTCTTGCTGCTGCGCTGCTACCGCTGCTTTTGAAGCAGTGGTTACTGCTGCTGCTCCTTCTCTTCCTCCCTCTCCTCCTCCTCCTCCTCGGCGTCAGAATCAAGGCAACAGCAAAGGTTTCGAATGATTCGTTTCGGAAGCCGTGAGCCTGGTGCATAGCACTTCGAAATCGAGCTGAGACCAGAGGCTCGTCGTCATCGGTTCGTCGTCATCGGTTTTACAGGACCACCGGAACAGGAAGAGGTGTTTCCTCAATGGGGATGTGAACATTCGCCAGATGTGTAACTCTGAACTCAAAGAGGTTTGCACAGAAGCCCCCAAGCCCGAAACCACAAGCCTAGGTTCGCAATGCGGAGTCCTTGTTCGAGGCCGTCCACGATCGCCAGGACTGCCCCTGCATCGAACAGCGTCAGTCAAAGGGTTTTAGGGTTTGGCGGTTTAAAGCTAATATAAGGGCCTAAATACTTAATTACCCCTACTAATCTGGGGGTTGCTGATTATGACTATAGTACAATATACACCAAAGCCTTAAACAATAATAATGATTTAAAGGGTTCAGGGTTTAGGGATTACCCATAGTAAGGAATATACCATCATTCCCATATAGGGTCCTTGGGGCACTGCAGGATTTATATCGTCAACCCTAAACCCTAAACCCTAAACCCCTAAACCCTAAACCCTAAACCCCCAAACCCCTGAACCCCTAAACCCCTAAACCCCTTAACCCTAAACCCTAAACCCTAAACCCTAAACCCTAAACCTCAACGGTAGGGCCGGGGTTTACGGGTTAGGAGCAAAGGCTTAGGAGCTTCTTCTCGCAAGCAGGAGGCAGTGGCCATCCGGGTGGTCCGCGACAAGGAGCGGCGGGCTTTGTGGGATCTCAGATATCGGTTTAGGGGTTCGGGCTTAAGGTTAGATATCGGTGGTTCCGGGAAATTTCGAAGATCTTTGAGCGCTGAACGACTCTACCATCCCCGCACAGACCTAACCTCTAAACCTGAACCGGGTACCAATCAATCTTTGCAGTTGCGAGGTTCTGTCGCGCGGGCACGTCTCGAGTGGTTCCCCAGGTTACGGTTCGGAGTCTGAGAAAGGATGGGAAGTTGACCTATTATATACCACAGTCTGATATACTCTGGTATATATATATATATGTATATATTTAGTTTATATTATATGATATGATATTATATTGTATTATATTACTTTGCATTATCTTGTAGAATTATACTACATTATATTACATTATAACATGGTGTTTTGTATTATATATTGTACTATAGTAAATTTCATTGTTTTGTATTGTATTATATAATATGATAGTTTACAACTGTAATCTAAGAATCTTTGCGAGGATAATGTTAGTGGCTCTTGTAAGGATCCGTAAGCTCCGAAATGTAGTAAACACACCGTAAACCCCAAATGATGACCCATGATGTCTCCTTGAAGTTAGGGGCCATGAGATCTCATGTTTGCCAGGATTGTCGTAGACGGCAATGTGACTTTCACCTGTGCCACTGTGACTGGATTTCGTTGAGAATGGGGTGTTTGCAGAAATTCCGACGGGTTGTGGTTTCGCGCACTGCCCCGTTGCCTTACACAGTACTGCGACGCTCTTAAACCTACCCCCAGTAGACATGATAGCCTTGTTCCACTGAACGGCAGGATTTCAACCCGTTTGGATTCCGCCATCGAGTGCCTCGGAGACAGAAGCCGGAGGCTGTTTTGATTCAGACTCGACGGTTCAGGCGTTTAGGGTTGCAGGGTTTAGTGTTCGGTTTGCGGTGGGGGCTCAGATTCGAGGTTTCGTGTTCTCAGTTGGGTTTAGGGAGTATTGTTCTGATTTCGGATTGAGCGCTTAGGGCTCTGACTTAGGAACCCACTTTTGAAGGGTGCATCGTCATCAACTTTTTTTTGGGCTCGACATGGTTAAATTGTCTGAGACTGGTTTATATGTTATTGTACCCTTCGTGCAAGCTTCTCCCCTTCCAAGCTAAAAGCGGACGCAGATCATAAGCGCCCACCGTTTCTAGACGTGGTGGATCCTTCCCTTACGGTCGAGAGGCCAGAGCATCGCGAACCCTGAAATTCTCCAAGCGTTAAGCATGTTAAGCGCGCTAAACCTTTCAACCGTAGAAAGCCCTAAGTACGTGTCTTAGAGGAGCTTTGGATAGTAAAGCTCAGGCATTATTTTATGTTTATGGATTTCGGTGTTCACCAAAGTATGGCAGTAATGTTAGCATGTATGGTTAGATGTACAATAGGTGATATGCACACTACTTGTACACACACACACACACACACACACACACGCACGCATGCGTATATGGCTTATACAGGTATAGAAACGAAGAGCCATTACGTTATGTCCCACCGCTGGGTCCAGACCTAAATCCAGAAACCCTATGACGTCAATCCTACAGTCCTACCCTAGTATTGAAGCTCGAGCCAAGGTCTCGCAGCAGTCTCTCCTGCATGCGGCTGCCCAGGCGTTCAAGGTTTTGGTTTAGGCTTTAGAGTTCAGGAGCCGCAACACCACAGCTGAAGACAAGTTAATCCTTCAAAGCGCTGGAGTATAGAAGCAAACCCGCCGCATACCCCAAAATGGTGGATGCATGCAACCAGAACCCCGAACCCTGCCCAGGCCCTAAACCCACAACCCAGAACCTTGAGCTTCGAAGGTCCTGGCAAATGCCCTTTGAAACCTTTTCGCCTACAGATCGCTTGCGGCAACCTTAGAGAGCCAGTTCAGTAGCCGGTTTAATAACAACAACACTTGCAAAAACCCTGAACCCCCAGCCCTTAACCCCAACTTAGCGGCTCCTTTGCCTTTCGCATGTTTCTGCTGTACAGTTCTTTGGTCGCTACGTCAGCCACACACTCATCAGCTCCGTTTTCCAAGAGTCTTTAATTCTTTATAAGTCTTGACCCCTAAACTCCCAAACCCCTAAACCTTTAATCCCCCAAGCCCCCAAAATCCCTAAACCCCTAAACCCCCTAGACCCTAGTCCCTCAACCCTGAGCTCACAGCCCTCTCCTTTGCAAGGAGGGCCTGGATGCGCTCTGCGCCGAGTTGGTAAAGGCCTCGAAGCTCCGAGGCGCTCTCCGGGGAGCTCTAGTTGGGGTTCTGTGAAACAGGGGCCTTGAAAATTCGAAAAAGGGTTCCTACAAGATCTATAAGTTATAAGGGTACTATAATGTACGGGCCTTAAGAATTCGAACAGGGTTCCTTTAAAGAGTTGCTTTAAGGGTTACTGTAAGGGATCTACAAGGGTACTATAACGTAGGGGCCTTAGTAATGAGAAGAGGGTTCTTTTGCAGGGGTCTACAAGGGTAACTATAAAGGAACTATAAGGGTACTAAAATGCAGGGGCCTTAAAAATGAGAATAGGGTTCCTTTAAAGCGTTCCTTGAAGGGTTGCTATAAGGGGTCTATAAGGGCAGTAGAATGTAGGGTCCTTAATAAATAATGAGAATGGGGTTTTGGGGAGTTTCTTATTTTCAATTATAGTATAATCTACCCACAAACCCTATTCAAATTATTCAGGCCCCTACAGTAGGGGTTTGAAAAAAGGGGTTCTACAGGCCGCGATGCAGGGTGTACAAGGGTTCTATGGGTGTTGAAGGTTCTTTCGGACTCTGTCGGGGTTCTTGCGGGGTTTTGTGGGTTAGGCTGCCATGTTTCGGGTGCAGGCTTTGAATTCGGTGCTCCTTGAGAAGCAGTAAACACAAGTGGTTATTTAATTGCTGTTTGGGTCCGACACACTAAAAGGAGATCCCGAAAGTCTTTGCTGCTCGCACAGCCTACTCATAGCACCGATATTCGCGACAAGTTCAAGGGATTTTCAGAAGAATTTCCGCAAGCACAGCGAGACGTCACACATGCAGACTGTGTGTATGACATGGCCAGCAGGATATCGGAGCTGGTGCCACATGACTTTCGCAGCTTCATTTTGCCTACTATGCTCGATCTGGTTTCATGGCGCTCCTCCTGCTCCTAAGACCTGAAACCGCGCCCAGTTGGAGGTTCATGGGTAGTTATAAGTAGGGTTCTAAGTAACCTTTTTTGTGTTATAAGTATAGTTATCCTACTTATAACCTTATACCCATGAACCTCCAAGCAGAAACAAGCCTTCAGCCTTCTTCTTGGTCAAAGGCATCCCTGACTTTGCAGCGGCAAAGGAGCTGCTTTCGGACTAGACAGCTAGACCGGCCTATACGTACGTCAAGGGGTCCCACTTACAATCCTCAATACCCAAAACCCTAGGTGCCCTACACTATGGAGAATATGATCAACTTTTTCGTATGGGTTTTGACCATGAGCACGGTTTCTTCGCATAGCAGATCCTCTACTTGGAGGTTCATGGGTAGTTATAAGTAGGGTTGTAAGTCCCCTATTATGGGTTATAAGTATAGTTATCCTACTCACAACTACCCATGAACCCCCAAGTACGGTACCCTCCCGAGTTCTGGGTTTGACGGCTCGCTGCAAGTGAGCTGGATTTTTGTCTCGAGACTGAGGAGTAGAAGGTATTGTGCTTAACAACGTGGGGGCCCGGTTACGCCTTGATCAGGCTTTGGGGTGTGTTATCTTGTTGCCTTCACCATCTCTTCTCCTCCAGCGCAGTTCAGTTCGTTCCACCGCCTCCTTTGATGTGCGAACCCTAAACCCTAAACAGGAGTTTCCAAAAATAGGGGTACCTTATTCAGGGGTCGTTATAATGAGGATCCTACTATTTAGGGTACTATATTAGGGTCCCCTATTCTCGAAAAGTCACAAACCCTAAGGCCCGAAGCTCAGTAGCTCTGCATGGGATTTCTACACGTAATGGTATGCCCATGGCTCCTGGAGATGAGTATTATTATTATTATTACTATTACTATTACTATTACTAATATTATTACTATTACTATTACTATTACTATTACTATTACTATTGCTATTGCTATTACTATTACTATTACTATTACTATTACTATTACTATTACTATTATTATTACTATTACTATTACTATTACTATTACTATTACTATTGCTATTGCTATTGCTATTACTATTACTATTACTATTACTATTACTATTATTATTACTATTACTATTACTATTACTATTATTACTATTACTATTACTATTACTATTATTACTATTACTATTACTATTATTACTATTACTATTATTACTATTACTATTACTATTATTACTATTACTATTATTACTATTACTATTACTATTACTATTACTATTACTATTACTATTACTATTACTATTACTATTACTATTACTATTACTATTACTATTACTATTACTATTACTATTACTATTATTATTACTATATTGTTATTGTTACTATTATTAGTATTATTAGTAATAGTATTACTATTATTATTATTATTATTATCATTATTATTATTATGAGTATTATTATTGTTACTATTGCCTACTCTGCGGACTCGTTGTCGCCTTGTTGCTCCGGTAGGCGAGATGAGCTAGCAATAGTGGCGGTGATAGCAATCGCTGCATGGTTCAAATGCAGCAACCCTGGCAACATGGTCAGAGTTAGAAGCTGCCCCCACCCTGTAATAGTGGTATAATAGGAATATAATAGGGCCCTAATATAATCCTATATAATCCTTATGGTCACTATTACAGGGTGGGGGCCCCTTCTAAGGTCAGAGGTACCATTCGCAAACACGGAAGCCTTGGCGAGCTTGCCGCAGGACTGGCGCGGGTGGACGGCTCTGCACGTCGCGGCACAAAATGGAGAGGCCAGCTGCCCAGAGCAATTCACAGGGTTGAGGCTTTGAAGGCGTGGGGCTCTAGGGTTTGTCTGGGGACTTAGGAGGGGTTCTTAAAACTAGGGGTACCTTATTTCGCGGTTCTTTTTCTCAAAGGTCCTGACTTTTGGTCTATACAAACTGTTCGGGCTCCTTAACCGAAAATTTGTTCTGTGTTAGGATTTCCTGCGCAAGCCGTGGATTGTGATCAGTCGGAGACACTGGGGTGCCGGCAGTGCCAGATTTTCCCGAGCCTTCATGAGACCCTGAGCCTGAGCCTTAGAAAATTACACAAGACCGAGCCCCTGAACACCACAAACCCTAAACTCTGAACCTCAAGCCTAAAAACACCCTGACCCCTAAACCCCAAACCTCAACAACACCTGAACCCTAAACGTCAAACCTCCAGACAACCTGGACCGTGACGAACCCTAAACAAACCCAAACGACCCTAGACCCCAAATCCTAAACCGTAAATCCCAAAAAACCCTACCCCCTAAACCCTACAACTAGGAGAGCTCCCCCCATCGTTTGCGAGGCAGAATGTCTCAAGGAGCTCCTACAGTGCGAGGATCTCATGGCAATTCCAGGCTTGCACCTCGTTGTTTGTTTTGGATGTTTCGTTTGCCGGTTTAGGGTTTAGGGGTTCGTGGGTTTAGGTGTTTAATCTTTGGTGTTGCTTTTGTGTGTACTTGTCCTCTTGATCGTTTTGGTTGTTCTTCTTCTGTACAAGGTTTTGGGGCTCGAGGCTCCTGGGGCTTTGGGCTTGCGATTGGAGGTTAGGTTGGGGGCTAAGGTTTGGGTTCAGAGTGTGGGCCCTTGGTTGAAGATCAACAGGCGTTATGGTTGTACAGTTACTGTTTTCTTATTCGCATTCTGAAGCTATCATAAATCCTGGTTTGTTTCTTTAACAGACAGTAGTGGTGGTCGCAATTATCGCTGTGCTGTGGCATGGTGCGAACACCACAGGTATGTCTAGTACTATTATGACTTGACGCTACTACAACAACAACTACTACTACTACTGCTACTACTGCTACCACTTCTTTTACTACCACTACTACTACGACGACGACGACGACTACTACTGCCACTACTATTTCCCTCACGGCTGCTATTGCTGCTTCTCTTTTTCGACTGTATGATTTGTGCATATAAAAGCGGGCATTTGTAGGACCAGTATGGCGCATGATCAGTCTGCATTCGTGCCTGTTTTTTTTCGTCTCATGGCCCTTGGCTAGAATGACTGAATACATGTTCCAGAGCCGCAATAACACACCCTCCAGAAATCGCTTAACCAAGAACGAGAGGGAATAGGGCTAATCACGATAAAACCCGCAGTGCTAACAACAGCAATAGCAGTCGCAAGAACAATATTACTAGCAGTATCTATAGTCATCATCATACAGGCAATAATATTATGACTCAAAAGCATAGGAACAACAGTAGCAGAACGCGTGGCACCAGCAGGATAAACTCATGCTAGTGCGGACAACAAGCAAACATATACGCTAACAGCAACAGTAGTAACAGTAACAAGAAGAATGACAAGGAGAATTACTAATAAGATGGAGAAGAGAAGTGCAAACAGTGAGTGTCATTTATCGCAGTAGAGGTAGTAGCAGTAAGTCCACCAATGAGTTGTACAATAGCACACCAGGGCACAGCATCGTATAGTATCATACAACAGAGTATGTTGTGAGTATACGAGTATGAAACCTGGAATGAAAACGTGAAACATCAATGTCATTTACTCAAAAGCAACTATAATTATGCATGCGAGCATTACAAGCCTGCTTGAAATCCTAATAGCTGTCAGCAGGCTGCCTGGGCCGGAATGGGCAGACAGCACTGCATGTCGCGGCACTTCACGGTGAGACCGAGGACCTGTAAAGTACTTGCGTTTAGGATTTGGGGTTCAGGGTTTTAGGGTTTATGGTTAAAGGTTTAAGGGATCAGGATGTACGACATGTTTTAGGGTTCAGGGATGCGTTTGAGAGCGTGTTTTGCAGCAGGCTCATGCCAATTGTGATGAAGCAGGGAGACAAGAGTAACGAGGTTGTCAGCTCGAGAGATTGCAGACAGACTGACAGACAGGCAACTTTCGTGCTCATTCGTATTCCTGTAGTCGCTGTAGTTATACCATATTCAATCTAAGCCCCAAGCCCAAAACACCAAAACCCAAGAAAAGAAGCAGAGGAGGAAGCTCAGCAATCATGAATGCCGAGCTTGACTGAAACTCTTTGGGCAGACACCAGAAACAACGAAGGCAAAACTGAGTGAAACCCCGAAGCTTAAGGGCATCCTGATTAAGCTTGTATCCTCAAACCCAACAGCTCAGAGTCACCTTGAGCTCGAAGCCTTACAAAGTTCCATGAAACCCTTGAAGCTCTGCAGCTGTAACACCGCCATAAAACCTGGGACTTCATAATTCCCCATGAACTCCCCTACACGCCTGTGAAAGCCACCCTGCTCCCGAAAGCAGGCGGTGAAGGTCCTCCTCTCCACGCAAAGCTTCGAGGAGGAGATTGATCGCAGAGACAGGCCTGTGATTGGACTGGTTCATGACTACTTGTAGTTACAAGTAGGGTCATAAGTAGGATAACTATAGTTATAACCCATATTAGGGGACTTATTACCCCACTTAAGTAAGTCACTAAGCAAGCAATTATTGGAGTTGTGCGTAATTCAGGTCAAGTAGGTTTATAAGGGGAGCATGAGCATAAGCAGTGTGACTTGGAGCTATCCTGGATGAAACACCCCCCTTAAACCCTAAACCCTAAACCCTAACCCTAAACCCAAAACCCCCCCCCGCCCGCTTA
This sequence comes from Symbiodinium sp. CCMP2592, assembly GCA_905221615.1. Classification (NCBI taxonomy): domain Eukaryota; class Dinophyceae; order Suessiales; family Symbiodiniaceae; genus Symbiodinium; species Symbiodinium sp. CCMP2592. The sequence continues at coordinate 777,333 of CAJNDT010001114.1, forward strand.
CTAAATCAAGTACCCTTCAAGTAAGGATCCTGGATACCCCGAACCTCGACATCCTTCGACGGGGCTTTAGAAGGAGGGTGTTTATAAGGCTTCAGGGGGGCTTAAAGGAGGGGCTTAAAGGGGGGCTTAAAGGGGGCTTTAGGGGGGTTCGTTAAATAAGGGGTTTAGGGACTGGAGCGAGTTTTTCTCTACGAACGTGGAATTGAATCTCAGAATACCTGCAGCAAATGCCAAAACACAAGTCTTAACCCTAGCACCAAAGCATAGCTGCCTGGAGGTGGGGTCGCACAGCGCTGCACTGTGCCTGCGAGCGGGGTCATGCCAAGGCTGCTGTGGCCATTGCTGTGCCCTGGCGGTAAGAGCTTGGGGCCTCTAGAGCAGGGTGCGCTCAATAGTAGGGATACTTGGGCTTTATTCCAAAACCCTGGCCCCTAAACTCCTAAGCTTGCAAGCGGAGAAAGAGCCACTGCATCTTAAAAAACAAAACAAACTCCTAAGCCCTAAACCCTGAAGCCTTATTCAAGAGTGGCATGGGGCTCCATATCCAGATGAGGTTAAGGAATCTCTCCGAGGGCCGGCCTAAAAGCCCAAGCTTTGTCCGACCCTGAGCCCATATTGACGTTTCCGAACATTAGGGACCCTTAGTTTGGGGATCCTTATAAAAGGATCCTACTATTTAGGGTACTATATTAGGGTCCCCTTCCTATATACTTGAGGTCCACAATGCAGAGGCCCGAACACGGTGTCACAACTGCCCCGTAGGATTCATTACTATAGTACAGTCTGCACTAGAACCTAGAAACCTAGAGAGCCCACTACCCCTTAATTACGGAATATAGCTTAAATCATAGTATGAAGCCCTATATAAGTTAAGCCATAATAAATAACCTAGTAGTGGAGTAGGCAACCTTTAGCCTTTTTGGGTAGTATAGTCTCTATATAACCAAAAAGGTTAACCTTTAGTTCCCCATGATACCCGACAAGTAGGATAATTAAGGGGTAAGGGGTATTGAGCTCTCTTGGAACCTGTAGTAAACCCCGAAAAGTTGGAAACCGGATTCAGGCCAAATAGTGCTGGGATTCCCTATACATTACACCTAAGGATTGAGGCCATTGGGTTTCCAACTTTTTGGCTTCTTCTACTTTAGAAGCTGCCCCCACCCTGTAATAGTGGTATAATAAGAGTATAATAGGGCCCTAATATAATCCTATATAATCCTTATAGTCACTATTTCAGGGTGGGGGCAGCTTCTAACTTCTACTGTACACCCCAGGAGCATCCTTACTTCACGGCCTTTGCGGCCAAGACTCTTTGGGGCCACCTGGCCAGAAGAGATGTGGGTCGTCGTCAAAATTGGGGTCCCTGTTTGGGTCCCTGTTATAATACGGCACCTAAGAACTAAGGTACCCAACAAGGGGACCCTAATTTTGACAACTACCCATGTGCTACGAAATTGGGCTTCAGAAGGGTTGGAGCTTCGGCAAGGTCTGAAGATGACTTCTGGCAGCTGTTTCGTCGTTTTGAGATTAATGATGGATTCGTAGGTCGTCGCAGTTGTTCTACGCATCGTTTTTATCGGATTCCCCAACGTATCTCGCAAGAGTTACAAGGCCGGACCACAGCCCAGTAGGCTGTCTGAAAGAGTCCTCCCAGTTGAAGCAAGTTATATATATAGACCTTTAAGGTTCGGGGTTGAAGGCGCCGAAGGAGGTGTGTCCTAATTGTCAAGTATAGGACCCAGTTTCATGGCTCACTCACGGTGGAGTAGGGTTCAGGGGGTAGGCTTTAGGGTCTGGGCACAGAGCCGCACAATACGCCACGAGGTCTCTGAAACGGACCGGGAGCGGCCCAAGATGCAATCCCAACAAGTTCAGAGTTGATTTTTGGGTTTAGGGCTTGGGGTTTTGGTGGTTTAAAACTCAGGGTTTCTGTGGGGTCGGATCTTTGGGTTTAGGGTTTTGAGTTTAGGGGTTGAGGGTTTGGGGTTTCGTGTTGCGCTAAAGTGGTTTCAGGGTTCAAGGCTTACCTGAGCCCTGAGCCTAAAAAAAGCAGCCAAGGGCTGTTCAGAGGGGCTCCTGTGAAATTATGTGAAGCCGTATGAATCCTGCAAAGCACACCCCGTTCACGCAAAGTCGATGAAAGCCAGTTGGCATCACTACAAACCTCAGCAAACCTCTACCTCCTTGTGTCAGGCAGTAACCTCCCAGGACCAGACCTTAAGCGCTTATACACCCTACACTAATGGGGCGAAGCCCTAAGCTGCAAACCACCCAGTAGTCTTAAATTAAAGGGCAAAGTTCAATCCCTAAAACCTTCAAACAGCTTGAGCCTGTATCGTCTCATCCCTGGCGCCAGTATTCCATATGGCCAGGAAGAAGAAGAACCCACAGGGCTCAACAACCGCAATAGCTTGAACCCTGAAGCTTAAACCCCATCAGCCCCAAGCCGCGAGCCCTAAAACCCTCCTTGAAGAGAGCGAGGAAACCCCATGCCATAAACCTTAAATCCTTTAAGAAAGCTCCAAACCATAAGCCTTAAAGCCTCTGACAAGAGCATCCGAAACAGAAAAGTTCTACGAAACCAGGCCTGGACGCTTCCGCCATGGCCTCGGCATCGCTCAGACAAGAGTTGGAGGAAGCAAATCGCAGGCCACCAAGGGTTGCTTAAGGGTTACGGTGAGGGTCGATAAAAGTTCGCATCAGGGTTCTATGAGGCTATGTTAAGAGTTACTATGAGGGTGGTTTAAGGGTGTGATAAGGCTACTATAATGGTTTGGTTTGGGAGTTCAGGGTTCAGAGTTTGAACATACCTCGTTTCGCTCGAGCTGCTTTTGACTCTGATTATGGGCTCAATAGAGGCTCTGCGGATGGTTTGAGAATTTGGGTGTTTGCTTACACCGCAGTGGACTTCTCAGCTTTAACGCCTCCCTCTCTCCCTCTCTCCCTCTCTCCCTCTCTCCCTCCCTCTCTCCCTCCCTCCCTCTCGCCCTCCCTCTCTCTCTCTCTCTCTCTCTCTCTCTCTCTCTCTCTCTCTCTCTCTCTCTCTCTCTCTCTCTCTCTCTCTCTCTCTCTCTCTCTCTACATATATAATACAGACACACTCACATTCTTTTTTGAGTGGGGGCGGTTTGTGGCTGGTGGTGTTGCGATTGAGGAACTCGTGTTGAGTGCTTCTGCACGTCTGATGGAAGCGAACCCTCATCCCTGAGACCCCAGAGTATTTGGTGCTACTCACTTCGTGCTCCTAGTGTAGGGGCCTTAAGAAATTAGAGTAGGGTCTTGGGGTTTAGTATACCATAAGTATCATAAGGAGCCCCCCAAAATACCATAATTATCATAAGGAACCCCCAAAATAGTATTAGTAATTATTCAGGGCACCTTCTAGGGCCCAAAAGAGGGTGAAGGTCAGCTTCCTGCACGCTGAGCCCTGCAGGGTTAGGTTTAGGGGCTTGGGGGTTTAGGGGTTTAGGGGTTTAGCTTGAAGTTCGTGAATGTACTTACAGCATGGTTTCGGGTTCAGGCAGGTTCCAGGAGGCTTCGCCCGATCCGGACTCCTTCACTCGCCGCAGAGCCCGAATCGACAGGGAAGGATAAAGGCCTCAACGAAATCGTGGTCTGAGGGCTCTGTGACCCCATCATGGTTCGTGGGCTGGTCTTTTGATCCGTGTTTTTGCCCTAAACCCTAAACCCTGAACCCCTAAACCCCTAAACCCTAAACCCCTAAACCCTAAACCCTAAACCTAAAGCTTTCCAGGTGAAGGGGCCCGGTGTTGAAGCGATTCCGACAGCTTTCGCGATTCATGCATGTGCGTTGAAGTGCTACGGCAAACCTGAATACCCTCAGCTCTCAACCCACAAAGAGTCCTAAACCCCATACCCCAGACTTCATGCCGCTCGCCTTCCGATCATATTCCTTGTAAGCCTAGTTAATGTCCAACACCAGTGTGAACGCATCGCAAACTCTTCTCCTTGGATCTTAGCAAGGAAGGGGGAGATGGATCCTCATGATCGTCCCTTAAGGTCCCTCATAGTAGTCTCGATAGCCCATTCCCGACGAAGAACCAGGGAGTCTTGTTCGCATCGTCGGGTTCTCCATGCACTTTTTCGTTTGAAGCGCTCGAAGCCGCAGCCGTTGTTCAGCCCGTGGATGCGGGTTTCTTACAGTCGCTGGGCTCAGGTCCTATAGATTTTTCAACCCTACACCTCAAACCATCAACTCTGGACCCTAAACCTTAAACCCCGCACCCTAAGCCTTAAAGCCAGAACCCTACGCCGTAAACCCTAAACTTACCTTTGGTTAGTAGGGAATGGAGGATGTATTTTGTGGAAGATGTAGCTAGTCACCTGCACCTACTGTCGTTCATTGGCTCAAGAAAATATGCGTCTGCATTCAGGCTGTTCTGCCTGTAAACATAGGTTATCAGCCGTAGGTCTCACTTCGTTTGTAGATCGCGATGGATGCTCCCGTAAATCCTGCAGGTATTCCCGCGATAGACATTTCCGCGGCTCGCGTCGATACCGAGGATCTCAGTTCTCTTCCTGCCATGTCCGTCCAAGACGATGGCACGGATCCGGCTGTCCCCGGTACCCGAGAGGGTGGCCAAGTTGTTCCTCTGACGGCAGAGGCCTTGGCCGTGATGGCCCAACCAGATCCCCGAAGAGGTGCACCAGGAGCGGTGTCAGAATGGGCATATGTCTCAAGCCCAGCGCACCAACTCGCATCCCTGGCGGGATCGCCTCAACAATATAATGCGGCCCAATATTCACCCAGCGAGATCAGAAACGTCGCGAACTACTATCAACAAAATGTCCTTGCGCCAACGGTGCAACAAGCAGTCCATGTGCATCAAGTAGACACAGGACCAGCCGTTGCAGCTGAAGCTGAAGCACGCCACAGATTGATCATGGCCGAAGCAAACAATTTGCATAGGGAGCAATTCAACCAGCTTCATGCACAGGCGCTATCCGGTGCTGCCCAACTTCGGTTGGAGTTTGCCCAAGCGGAGAGTCGTCTGCAACAGAAAGAAGAAATGCTTCGAGCAGCCGGCGAAAGCATGGCTAATAAGCACAGCGACGAGTTGTCGCAGATGCGACGTGAAGCCGTTGACTACAAGCTCAGGCTTCATCAGGCTGAGGTTACAGTCTCCGACGTTGTAGCCCAAGCTGAAAGAGAGCTGGCTAATCGAAGTCGGGCTAGCCAAGACACCGTTGCAGTCATGAATGGCGAACTAAGCCAACTCAAGTCTGAGATGGGTGCATTCATGCAAGTGCATCGCCAACAGGCTGAGTCGATGACGAAGCTTGAGCGCACCAATGCCGAGCTTCGTGATCGCCTGGCGAAAGCCACGGCATATTCACCAACTGCCGTAGGAGATCAGTCTCCCATTGAACACCCTATTCATACCCCTCCGGGTCTGGGTAAAGTAGATGGTGGCCCGCCAGGGGGAGGTGGAGATGACTCGCCTCCCGAAAGCGACGGCGACGGGGATGAGCCCGATGACGATTCCCGTGACAAGAAGAAGAAAAAGAAAAAGGACAAAAAGAAGAAAAAGAAAAGAGACTCATCTGATTCATCATCATCGTCGTCTATCTCCCTATCTAAAAAGGACCTCCTGAAGATGTTCAAGAAAGTCGTTAAGTCGAAGAAAGACAAGGATGATGTCGAGGAAACCGAGGCGACAAGGGGAAGGCCCAAGGTGAAGGAAGCTGAGAAGATTGTGTTTCCAAAGTTTCCCCAGCCAGAGAACTATCGCAACTGGAGGCTTCGCGCACGCGAGGCTGTGGTCGCCGCCTCTGACCGTCCCGATGAGGCTTTCGAGTGGCTCGGTGAAGTGTGGAAGGATGATACCACGGAAGAGTCCCTTCGTGATCCTAACGGTTTCACAACGCTTGATGCGAAGATCCTCTCGGCAATCACAAACATTCTGGAAGGTGATTTTGCTCGCCAGATTGACACTTTTAAAGAGAGGGAAGGACACGAAGGACGCTTAGTTCGTGGCCGACAGATTCTACATAAGCTCAACGCTTATTTGTCGACCAACGCACTCCACGGGTCTGTGTACGATATGGAGGATCTGCTCAACGTCGTCATGCTTAACGAAAATCTTGTGCAATTCGTGCGTAATTGGGATACTGTCCTCTCAGGCATGAAGAAAGCACCTGCTGACGATGTTTTGCAACCCTTGTTTCATAGACAGGTTAAGAAGTGTAAGCTTTTGGCGCACGACATAGCCATCTATGAAAGGGCAGTAGACGGCACACAGGAGAAATCCTATGAATACCTGTACAATGCCGTTAACCGAGTCATCAAGATCAAACGGCTTGAGCGCAACCGGGAACGGATTGCAAGGCAGGCCGCAGCAGGTATGCCATCGGCACCCGCACCGCTAAAGCGTGTGCCCAAAGGCTTCTGCATTGACTTTGTTCGGAACGGTTCGTGCAACAAAGAAAAATGTTCCTATAAGCATCAGATACCCGAGAAGCCACGTGGTAGGACACCAAGCAAAGGTAAAGGCCGAGGCAAGTCGCCCTCCGCAAGGGGGAGCCCTTCTCCTGGGAAGATTAATGCTGAGTGCAAATTCTTCAAGCATGGTAAATGCAACAAGGGTGACAAGTGCCGTTTCATACACAAAGGCCAGCCTTCTGCTCCTGCCACTGGTAGCGGTAGAGAGTCTAGCGGCGAAAAGAAGAGTAAGAAACAGAAGAAAGAAAAGAAGCATAGGAAGAAGTCTCGCTCCAGCTCTAAAAGTTCCAAGGGTAGTGGAGGCTCCAAGGGGAGCAAAGGCTCTGGGAACAGCAAGGGCTCGGGGGGGCGGAAACCTAAGGCTTCGCTTCCGGCCGCCGTCTGCCTCTTAGGCGCACTTGTCGCAGGTTCGGCATCCCAAGCCGATGCACACGCTTTCCGGAAGGAAATGCCGAACTTCATTGACTCGTGTGCAAGCACCGCTCACGTTGCTCTGGCATCTGTGCGATTCTCGAATGCTCCTGAGTATCACTACATTCCCACGCCCCCTGAATCTTCCAAGTGGCGTGAGGTTGAAATCGAGCCGAGGGTTTTCAGTGAAGAATTTCCTGTTAACTACAAGCCCAAACCTGATGGGCAGGATGTTCGGGATGCTTTGGCGACAGCTAAAATGCTGAGGTCAACCGTTGAAGGTATGAACCAAGGTACGAATCCAGCATGTAAGTTCATGTGTAAGACTGAGTTCGGTTGTGCTCATTGCATTGCGCCCGGCATATCTGTCGGATGCCCAGCAAAGGGGAGCCGATCAGATCCTGTGATTGAAATGGAATGGATTGCCGACACTGGCAGTGCTCAGGATTTGATATCGAAAAACGTTCTCGGTGAAGTAAAGGATTTCTTGTCGGATCGGCCTATCAACATGATTACCGCCAACGGACCTAACTATGCTGACAAACAATGCAAGGTTAGGATTCCTTCGATCAATACGACCGCCGAACCATATGTTCTACCCGATTCACCATCCGTTCTCTCGGTTGGACAGAAGTGCATGGAGGAAGGGTTTGACTTTATCTGGAGAGCTAATTGTAGACCCTACTTCAGGGACCACAACGGGAACAAGGTTCATCTCGATGTGAAGGACAACGTTCCATACCTGAAGTCTTGGAAGGAGAATGTTGCGCTTCCCGCGCGACCACGTCCGGAGCCCAGCCTTCCTGCATCGCCGGTTGAGAAACCTGGCAAGTATGTTGAGGAGTCAGAGAGGATTGCAAAAGAGTTACTTGAGAACCTTGACTTCCAGTGTAAGTCTTGTCTGAAGCTACTGCAATCTATGAACTGCAAGCCCTCCAAGAGCAATCGTAAGTCAATTACAAACAACCAGAGTCGCACCGACGGAAACGTCGAGTACCTTGTGCTTGGCGCTTTCGCTCATGGCGGCGTCCAGGGCATTACTAACCGTACGCAGAAGTATGCCCATTCTACCCGATACATCAATGCATTCCTCCAGAATCATGGAATGACGGGAGATTGCTCATCGGTTTGCATCAATCACGGTTCGTCCGTTAAGGTTCACAAGGATGCTCACAACATGAAGGATTCCACCAATTTCACTATCAGTCTTGGCAGCTTCGAAGGTGGTGAACTTTGGATTCACGACCCCGCTGCCCGAAAGGGAGAGCACAATGTCATCACTCAGAAGGTAGGGTTGAAGACTTTGTATGGCAAGAAACGCGTCTCCCGCAACAAACTTGTGAAGTTTGATCCCAAACGTTTTCACTGTGTTCTTCCTTGGAAAGGGGATAGATGGAGCATTACCGCGTACGTCAATCGAGCTGTTCCCAAGCTTCAGAGCAATGAAATTGCCAAGCTTCGGAGTTATGGGTTCAATCTCTCTAAGCGTACTGCGATTCCTGCCCTCGCTCCCGATTCCGAGGATGAACGGCCGCTTGAGGACCTTGTAACACGAGGTTCTGCGGTAAGGCCTTCCGAGCCTAGGACCAAGCCTAAGGTCAAGATTAGGGAATCGGAGAAAAAGAAAGAAAAGAAACCTCCTAAGTCCGATGTTGCCGAAGATGCATCTAGCAAAGCCGCTGAAGAGTTCGACAAGCTCCTTGAAGATCTTGAAAAATCAGGAGCAAAGCAAACTGCTGAGCTCAGTGAGCAAGAGCATCTCAGTCGCATGATCGATGAGTTCGGCTCGGACATCGAACCTGATGAACCGCCCAAGCCGGATCTTGGACGACCTCCTGACGGAGAGTCTAAGGTCCCAGATGGGGAGGGCAGTTCTGATCCCAAAGTTCTTAAGGGAATTGAAAAGCTTAAGAAGGAAGCTACTTCGTTGCATCATCTCATGACACACATCCCTAAGAATCCCTATTGTTCGGTATGCAATCAGGCTAAGATGTACAAGGCCCCGGGTTACAAGACCGATGGCTTTCGTTCCGTCGAAGCCACCAGCTTCGGTGATCACATTACCGCCGATCATGTGGTGATCTACAGGGACAATCATGAGGTCATTGAAGAAGCTAGATTGGCTCTCGTGATCAAGGATGTGGCGACTTCATTCATGTATGCGTATCCTTCTGCACTGAAAGATGAAATGGAGTGTAAGGCTGCACTTCAACATTTCGTTTCGAGTAAGGATAAGGTTGGTGTCTTCTACAGCGACAATGCCAAAGAGCTCGAACGTAGTGCCAAGTCTCTTGGTTGGAGACACGAAAAGAGCAAGAAGTATATCCACCAATCCAACTCGATGGCCGAAAGGGCAGTCCGTTCCACGACAGAAGGCACGAGGTGCAATTTGTTGCAGGCTGGATTGTCACATGTATATTGGCCACAAGCCCTCGAGCATGCATGCACTGCATTCAACATTTCTCACCCTAACGGGATTGAGTATGCTCCCTGGTATCGCAGATTCGGGACAGCCTTTCCTGGCAAAGCACTTCCTTTTGGATGTCGCGTCGATTATTGGGTAGGACCCAAAGCTCAAAGAAAGAATCGTCCAAGGTTCGAGCCAACATCCGAACCCGGCGTGTTTCTCGGCTATCATTTCCAGCCTGGTATGAAATGGAAAAAGGAGATAGTTGTCCTTCCCATCAAGGATTTGAATAGGAATGATTTCCACGAGTGCTTGAAGCCCATCGTTGCTAGCCAATTCAGTGTTCCCGAAGGAGACTTCGTGTTTCCCATGAAGGAACGTTACGAAAAGGTTCGCTTGGGGCACGCCTCGGATGCACTTGAAGGTCCAGACAACACTCCTCTTGAAAATCAGGATGCCGAGATGTCGGAAGAACAAAAGATGGATGTTGAAGACGCCGACCGAAAGGTTGAGCGACCTAAAGTCATTGATCCCGTGAGTGGCAAGTCTGTTGATTTGCCCGAGGGAGGTCGCTACTATGACTCAGGGGGAACTCTAGGTAGGAGATATGGGGGGACACGAGGTTCCACCAAGCCTGACGATATCCCCTCACATTTATGGGTCAACATGTCAAAGAGCCAGAAGAAGAAGGCTATTGATGAAGCAAACATGAAAGCCGCTCTCAAAGAAATTGACGGCGATGACGGCCGAGGTTCAAGCACCGATCGGCCCGCTGGCGCGGCGTCTCGCATGCAAGATGCTTGGGGCATCACTGGAAATCATTTGATCAGGTATCATTTCCGACCCAGAAATGAGTTGTTCTCTCCCGACCTCACCGATTGTCCGATTGATCTCAGTAGGATCTCCAATGCCCGTTGCACCAAAATTATCCCTTACAAAGGAGACAGCATCATCGAAGATGAAGATGATTGGCGTAACGTAAGGCGGAGAAATAAGAAACTTCGGTTCAAGTGGGTTGGTCAAACCACCTTTGAGATCAAGCCTGCTAAGACTCCCACTCCTAACGGAGATGGTTCCTTCCCAGCAATGCCTGTCACTCAGGGGAATGAAGCCGAGCACAGGGAAAAGCTGGCTAACACCTCGCCTGTTTCCCATGAAGACATCATGGATAAGTTGGCTATGGTTGCTAGGCCGGTGAATAAGAAGGAGCTTTCCCAGAACCCTAAAGCTCAGGCTTCCCTTGATGTTGAATGGAACAAACTGATGACCAAAAAGGCTTGGGACATGGAATCTGTTCGGGAATGGAGCGACGTCTCCAATCGGGCTCAGAAGAGCGGGCAAAAGGTCCACGTTGGGAAAATTTTCGAAATCTGTGTGGAAAAAGGAAGCGAGCTCCCTGCTGGCGACCCTTTAAGGAAATTCAAAGGGCGCACAGTGTTCCAAGGGAATAATGTTCGCGACGAAAGCAATGATGCTGCATTGTTCAGTGAACTTGGATCCAGCCCTGCTACGATGGAAGCAGGCAAAACCCTGGATGCCTATGGGCACATGCCTGGGAACGTGTGTGAACAGGCCGACGGCAAACAGGCCTACACACAAACCAAGCTGAAGGGGATTGAAACTTGGGTAAGATTGCCTAAGGAGCGCTGGCCGAAAGGCTGGCATGGTAAATTCAGTGATCCAGTCGTTAAGCTTATATTAGCTTTGTATGGACACCCAGATAGTGGAGGCTTCTGGGAGCAGCACTGTGAAAAGATGTTAAAAGAAGTTGGGTTTCATTTGGTATTTCCGGCGGCTTGGCCTTCTGTGTTTTATCATCCTGATCTCAAGCTGTTGCTTGCGGTTTATGTTGATGATTTCAAGATGGCAGGACCAAAGCAAAACATGGCTAAAGGATGGGAGTTAATAGCTTCTAAGATCGACATGGACACTCCTGCTCCGCTGGGAAGATATCTCGGTTGTGAACATGTGTCCACCTCCACGTCGCTTGAAAAAGCTGACCATCCCTTTGCTCACGTGTTCGACAAGAGCATTCCTGATCCTGCTGCCAAGCCTGCATCAGCTGCTGCCGTTGAGGATTACACCGAATATTACCCTGAAGAAGGTGTGGTTGTTAGGCACCACCTTCAGCCCCGCAAAGCGCTATATAGTCTCAGATCAGAGGAAGCTCAGGCGATGAACCTTGGCAAAACACGACTCACGGAAGTGAAGTCCTTGGTTTCTACGAATTCGCTTGAAGAGGTTTGGGATGAACATGGTCAAAATAGAAAGCGGGGGGAACTATGGATTGGTTCCACTTACCTTTTGTCTAATCAACATTCCCGCGCATCTGCACTTGCTGCTGTCAAGAAAGTGCGGGACAAAACCAAAGCCAAGAAAGCTGCTAGAAAGCAGGCCTTCTATGATGTCAATCAGCTTGACGAGGGCAAAGGATGCATGAAAGCACCCACTAAGCAAGTCATCTACGATATGAGTTCATTCTTGCAACAGGCCATTGATCGCTACAAAGAGCTAGCTGGCCCAGAGTTCCAGACTCTGAAGAAAGCAAGCACTCCGTTCTACGATGACAAAATTGCTCGCCCGGTGGAAGCTGAGGCAGAGGCCAAGGGCAAACTTGCTCCGATAGCAAGCAGAGTCCTGATGAAATTGCTATTTGCAGCAAGAATGGCTCGATTCGATCTTCTTCGTGCCGTTCAGGGTCTGGCTAGTCGGGTTACCAAGTGGTCCGCTGATTGCGATAAGGCGTTGCACCGTCTGATGTGTTATGTGCAAACCACCTTGCACTATAAAATGTCTGGGTTTGTGGGCGATAGTCTTGATAAGTGCAATCTTTGGCTATTCGCTGATTCAGATCATGCAGGTGAGCACGACAATCGCAGTACATCAGGGGGATTCCTGGCTTTAGTTGGCCCCAACACTTACTTTCCGCTTAGTGCTTTTAGTAAGAAACAAACAAGCACAGCACTTAGCAGTACTGAAGCTGAAGTTGTTTGTGCAAATGTGTCGCTGCGTGCATTGGGACTTCCTTCATCCGCACTTTGGAGCGTACTCCTGAACGCGGGGGGAGATACCAAGCAGCAACACGCCTCTCTAACGAAAGGCAAAACCATTGATCTTACTAAGGTCCCTGACAATGAAGTGTCCAAAATAAAGTCAACAGGATCGCATCGTTTGCCTGACGGCAGGCACCTCTGTGTCTACACGGGTGTATCAACTATACCCGAACCCTCTGAGATGACCAGTCATCCATTGAGAGATGTATGGATTCAAAGTAAGGGGAAATGGACTAGAATTGAGGAAGCTGTCGCCTGGGAAGAGCTTCATAACTCCTCCTATTCAGTGCAATGCGATACCTTAATCTGCATCTACCGAAGATCGGCAATGGACTATCGTCGCTTCGCGGAAGCGGAAGCAGAGATGCATAAGGAACTCGCCGGTATCAGGGATTCGGGGGGCGTTGACATTGAGAAGCTTGCCCCAACGTCTGGCAGTAAAGACATTGGACTCATAGCCTGCATGCCGCATGCTATTGAACCCATTGTGCTCGAAGATAACCAGGCCACCATAAGAATTCTTGAGTCCGGTAAGTCGCCAGCTTTTAGACATGCCGACAAAACACAAAGAATCAATCTCGGTTGGATCGCAGAACAATTTAGAAGAAAGCATTATAAGATGGCGTATATCAGCACTTTGCTGCAAGCTGCCGACATCCTCACTAAACCCTTCACCAACCTGGAGAAGTGGACTAGAGCCCTTGAGCTTATGCGCATTGGCCCTGACAAATCTAGAGTCAGGAAAGCCACGGCCGCACCACAGCAGCCGGAAGGCGTGCTCAAGAGGCCAGAAACCAAGTGCAAGACTTTGATCATTGAGGTTGCGTTTGATGGTGTGTCGTTTATGAAGTCGATAGATCAGCAGAGTCATCCTTCGGTCAGCTGGGTTACGGTCCATGGTATGGATGAGATCAATTCAGTTCATGCTAGGAAGGACCTACTCAACAAGGCTAAAAGACTCCATAAGGCTGGAGCGTCGGTGTTGGTTTGGCTCCGTATTCCATCGTCTTCCCAGACCCATCAGACAGCCTTCACCCTCCTAGCGGATGGGATGTGCAGCAATGAAATTACCAAGAAAACATTCTACAAAGCATGGGCTTCATTTGTTGATGTCTCCACTGGATTAGACTCGTTGAGATCTGATTATGTTCTGATGGCGGATAAGGACAACCCTTACCTGACCAGTGAAAGGGTCCAGAAGTGGCTTACCAAACACATGCTCAACGACAGGTCTTTTGACGCCTGTGGGGTCAACTTCATGGGTCCTGATGGATTGATGGCTCGTGTTCCCATCACATTGAGTACGAATGTTACGCACATAAGAAGTGCATTCGCTTCACTGCAGTGTCGTGATAGGGACAACCACAAGAAGTGTCGTAGCTCAGACAGTCCTTATCACTTGCAGGTTAGCGAAAGGATCATCAAGTCCTATGAAGAGCATTGCATGGAATTGCAAGTTGCAAAGTCGGTTGCTATGGTAGCCATCAGACCTCAAGCACCCAAGCTTTCAGCGACTTCTCACTCCCGTCTTGCTTACGCAATGACCAGCATCCCTCATTCACTTGAGACGATCTACGAGGCGGATGCCTTGGAGAGGGCGGACGAGTTTCGCCTGGCCCTCCAGGATCCTGATCGCCTCGCTGACGCGTTGGCAGGACTCACCAAACCCGCGGCTTTCCGAGACATCGCGAAGTTCATCAAGGAGCCGACGGAGAGTGACGACCATATGTCGTTGTTCTTGAGGTGCATCCCGGTTCACGAGTGGCTCGATCTGCGAAAGCAGTATCCTCACGATCGTTGGACCACGCTTTACGAAGTGTGGCACGCCGAGAGAGGCGTCAAGGCGCCCGACGATGTGTCGGCAACAGGAGCCTTGGTCCAAGACGCCTCCCTAGACGGATGGCTTTCTCTTTTGATCGACTTTTTGCGTGACATGGCGACACTGGGATGGAGCACAAGGGCGTCGTCGGCATTCGACTCAACAAGAATGTACGACCTGTGCCACCGCTTCACCCTCCTAACGGAAGGGTTAGGGAAACATCGTCTTTTTCCGGCGAGCGTGCGCTTGCTGAGCGGGCTCTTCACGCCCTCGCTCCAGCGGATCGCACCGCCAGCGAATGAGAGATCATTCGCCATTGTGGTTGGTGACAGCTCCTTGGCCTTTGTGCAGTTCCAAGGAGCCCGTGTCCTGACCAAAAGGACGTTCAATGATGAGCTGCGCCAGGCACTGCGAAGCGAGCCCAGAAACTCCGGATCGGAGGTCTCCATGTTGTGGGGGCAGGGTCTCGGTCACATCCACGACCGGATCATCGCTCTCATCAGGAAGCATGAGCCTCGTCACCCGGAAGGGTTTGACATTTTCATTTCGTGGACTGGCAATGACGTCTACGGCAAGTGGGGCTACAAGGCCTTCACCTGGCACCACCAGTCGCCGTGGGTGAAAGAGACGGCAGAGATGGCTCGCAAAGCCTTCGAGTGGCCGATCAAGCAGCTCAAGAAAGTTCAGGAAGATGTCGTCAAGATCGCCGCCCTAAAGGACCGGCCAGGGGTGAATTCTGTGACAATGATCTCAGGCCCCGAGAATGGCTTTATGTACGGCCTGCCGGAAGAGTACGACGAGGAGATGACTCGCCACACGAAAGTGTTGGCCGAAGCAGGTGTGAGACTGGTCGACCCCAACCCAGTGTTGGGCGCCACTGACAGACCAGACAAGTTTCACACGAACTTCACGGCTGACAATGTGGCCGCGGTTGTCACATGGTACAAGTCACTCGTCACCGCCACAGTCTTTGACCGTGCGGTGACGGACTTGCGATCAGAATTGGTTGCCAACCGCCGAGAGGTGGTCTTCTTCGAGCACTTCCACCTGGCCAAGCCGGACTCCCGTATTACGGTCCCGCCATTGAAGGACATGCACGTCTGTGCTGACACCGAGCGCGAGGAACCGCCAGACGTTCGGGGGGACGACGAACAGATCGTGTTGAGTGCTCCGCTGTTGGCCGCACATCAGGATCTTCTGTGTGCCGAGCCGGAGGAGCTGACCGACACCGATCGTGTCCTCTTCGACACGACACCTGGAGCCGAAAATGCGAACGGACTGCGATGCCTTGTCAAGTTCTAAGGTGTCACTATAAGAGCTGTGAGCAAGACCGTGTAAAGTGCAAGAGAAGGGGGCACGCTACGCGTCCCTCGACTCTAGGGGGCATGCTACGCATCCCTCATCTTTACCTTTCTATGTGACCGCCAACGCAACGTTTGGCTCAAGTCAATGCCCATAGCTAAGTGCTATATGTGTCTTCTATCCTGAGCAATCAGAGCTATCCCGTTGCACAGACGAACCGCCGCCGGCAGTGAGTGCAAAAGGAACGGCCGCCGGTTCTGCCTGCATAGGATTGCACGTGTGGAAGTAAGAGGGAGAGACAGGGTCCAGTCTGTGGAGAGTGCAGCCAGCCACACCTACATTCATTACAGCTCTGGTGGGGAGAGCAGCAACCAAGTCGAGATCAATCCCCCACGCAGGTTATCAGCCGTACGCGGCTCTGCCTTTCTACAGCAACGACTACTTGATCTACTACGACCACAATGAACTCAGGATCAAGCCAAGATACGACAATGACTTTCGGTGCCGATGTGGCAGCGCCAGCCGTTGGTGAGTCAACAGCTGACGACACAGTGGTGCAATCCGTTGATAGCTCCACGGAAGATGACAAAGGTCAATCTTCTGCGCTTGCCATTGCAAAGGCAGTTCCCAAGGGGAAAGCAAAGAGTCTACCAAGAGCATCTACGCCTTCGCGTCCGACATCCACAGGTTCGAGGACGGGCAAGGCTTCAGAACGACGGGCCGAAGCGTCTGGTTTTCAGTCATAGGAGCACATCACATGTCTCTTCCAAGCGGGCCGCTTCAGCATTGCAGGAAAAGTACAAGAAAACCATGGAACATGTCAAAAACATAGGCAAAGCTCGTAAAGGCTAAGAAAAGCTATAAAAAGCTATAAATAGCTAAAAAAGACTAATAATTTCCTGCAGTGACGTCTCGATTGGACCTGTGGCTTTGGGTTCAGGAGTTCAGGGTTTGGAGATAGTGGCGAGGGTTTTGGGATGAAGATAAAGGGTTCAGGGTGGCGGATTTCGGATGTATGATTGAAGGTTCTGTTTGGTGCTTTAGGGTTGGCAGTTAGTTGAGCGGGGGATTTTTCTTGGAATTATGTGGCATGCAGTGCGTTTTCCAATCCACTAGAAAAAGCTAGAAAAAGCTAGAAAAAGCTAGATAAAGCTAGAAAAAACTAGAAACAGCTAGATAAAGCTAGAAAAAGCTAGAAAAAGCTAGAAAAAACTGGATTTTTCCTGATTTGGGGCCGGGGGCCCGGCCAAGGAATTCCATTGAAAAGCTAGGCAAGGCTAGAAAAGGCTACAAAAAGCTTGGCATGCTTGAGCCACCTGAGGACCCAGTTTATCACATGTTCAGCGAAGGATTTTACCAGGATTTATTTAGCTCCTTTAATGGTGCCCCGGCTGCGAAGAAGCCTACTTAGAAGAAGCATTAGATGCGCCCCTAAGATTCAGGCACCTCGGACTACGTCCAGGGCCAAGGACAAAGGAGTCAAGACCTTGGAAAAGAAGTCAAGACCATCATCTTCGAGAAGCTCTTCAGCACGGTCGAGGACTTCGGCTACTCGTGGGCGTGACAAGTCCATGACTTGGAATCGGATGGTTACCAATCAACCACGCGATGCTGACGATCTGGACATGACTCTGGATACGATTCCTGCACGTGGTGATGCGTCATCCGTGGCCACGCCTGCCATAGCTGATGGTCCGAATGCCTATCAGGAATTGACGATTTCGCAACAGTTCGAAGCATCGAACCTTGCACAGCAGATGTACTATCGCAGTCAGGTGCAAGAATACGAAGGAATCGTCCAAACCCTGATGGACAAGATCAAGGAGATGCAACAAGAGGATGAAGGATCTGGAATTCGCATTGAAGAATTGGAACGACAACGTGACCATGCATGCTTAGCCATGAGGCACATCAACAATGTCAATCAGGAGATGAAGCGAGACTATGAAACAGCTTTGTTTCGCATGGATGAACAGAACTCTGCTCAACAACGTCAAGCACATGCCGTTGCCGAGGAGTTAGCTCAACAGCTACACGTGTTCCGCACGGAGGCAGCCACCAACTTTGTACAGTTGGAGGCAAGAGCACAAGGCGATGGTGAGCTTATGGCACGTGAGTATGAGCGTCTGACTCATGAACTTCATGAACACGCCAGAGAGAACTTGGTCCTCCGGTCAAACACAGCAAGTTCGGAACAAGCCTTACAAGCAATGCAGGAACGATTCCACTTGGTCAAGAACCAGGAGTTGCGGGCTGTGAACGAGATCCAAGGGCTAGCTGGAAACAGCGCAGCCATTGATCAAGAACGATTTCGGCTTCGCGAACGTCTTGGTGAAGAGGAAGAGTACCGCAAAATGGCTGTGAAGAGGATGCAAGAAGCAGAGGACCGACTTCATCAGAATGAAGATCATGCAAGGCGATCATTGCCTACCTTGCACGACGAGTTGAGTGAACTCAGGAAAACGCTCAAAGCACAAGAAGACCTTCAAGCGAGGACACGCAGCGAATTGGAGGCAGCGCGAAACTCCAATCACGGAGGAGCGACACGACCTTCGAGCATGCCCATGTCTTCGAGGACTACTGAGTCTGGCTGGGAGCACGTAGGAAAGGAAGTAATGCCTGCATTTTCCGTAGGAGATGAGGTACGATCCCCTGAAATACGGTCCCCAAGTCAAGTTAGTCCAGTCGCCAAAGAGAAGTTCGCATTCTCGGAATCGGACAAGGACAAGAACCTTGTGATGGATGGAATTCCATTCACCGGTGGAAACTTCTTCACTGGCCGCAGTTCAATGCCAATCGTGGCGGATGCAATGCCCGAGCACTACGTGCCAGGTATTAGCAGCCCAGCACTTGCGCGTTCCACGCCTAGTGCAGCCACTTTGTTCGGCATACCAAGCGGATTTCATGGGAAAAGTGATGCGGCAGCCGTGCGTGATCGACAGCTACGCGAACTCTTGGGGGATCGCGGGATGTTGGGATCGAAGTCCACAGCATCGGCCAGCTCCTCAAGACCTGTTGGTATCGACGGTGTTACCGCATCTACGAAGGGCAACGACCTCGTCGGTCCCCCTATTGCCTATGACGATTCCATTCATGAAGCAAGAAGACGTCAGATCGAGAAAGAGGTCGCGGAACGGTACGAGGAGAAGATTGCCGATCTGCGAAGCGAAGTACTCAAGGCCCAGAAAGCCGAACAACGTCTCAGAGCTGATCGTGATGAATGGAAGTTATTCGCTGAAACGATTCAGGAGGATAATGGAGACGGTGACGGTGACGAGGGTGGCGACGAGAACGAAGATGGAGAGCACGATGAAGGAACCGGCACGGGGTATGACCCTCCTGACCCGCCTGACGATGATGATTATAAGAAGAAAAGCGGTGGGGGCAAGCCTGAATCGGATCCTGGCTCGCATGCACGTGATCCTGATGGAGATGCGGATCCTGAAGTCACAGAGGTGAGAATTTCCAGGAGGGAAGCCGACAAAGTGACCGTTCCTCCATGGCCTACTCTCACTCATCTCAACAACTGGCGATCCGTGTGTACGGCCAATGTCTTAGGGGCATCAGCCGACCCACATCATGAGGACTGGATGTTATGGCTGGCACCAGCGTTCAACCCATTCCCTGATGTCGAAGCATTGAATGATTCAGGACACAAGAAGTTCAAGAGCATAGACGTCAAATTGGGGATCGCCATGGTCGCAATGCTACGTGCCGGTGGTGACAAATCAGCTGACCTGTACCTTGAGGTGAACCGGAAGGCTAACGATTACATCAGCAGGCCTGACGTGAAGATCATCAAAGGACGACAAGTCATTGCGATGATGTATGAAAGTTTTCGAACGCATGATCGTCTTGACATGATCATCACTCTTGAGTATTTGGTGAAGCTCCAGTACCAAGGCGACAACAAGCTTCATACGTTCAAGCAGACGTGGTTGGAAGTTCTGGGACGGATGAGACCAGAGGACATTCCATCCAAAACAGCTCTCCGTGATTGCTTGTACAGCAAGATCAAGGACTCGCCCGCAATGAAGATGGAGTTGGGCATGCATTACGAACACTTGCCCTACAATCATGAAGACCGATCGTACGACAACCTGATGAAGATCATTGACCGTACTATCATGCGGAGACGAGAACAGTCAAATCTCACTCAGACCCAAATTGGCTTGCGCCAGATGCTTGAGGGCAAGGATTTGCTTGCTGCACCGGCCAAGGTACCCGAGAAACCAACGCCTAACGCAGCTCCATCCGCAAAGGTCAAGGCTTCGCCGACCAAGCCGGATAAAGCAACACCTGTACTACCTCAAAGCAAAGCGAAGAGTCATGCGAAGACCAAGCCAAAGCCCAAGAAGAAGACGAGGAGTGAGTCAGCGGACAACAGAGGTGACAAAAGCAAGAAGCAAATCCGCTGCAAGTTCCATTTCACAGATGCAGGGTGTCGAAATGGCGATAAGTGTCCATTCAGTCACTCGAAGAAGACTCCAGAGCGACCCTTCACGCCGAGGACGAGAACTCCAAGTCCATCTGGAGGAGGAGGAAACAGGATATGCTACTCGTTCAAGAACACAGGCTCGTGCTCAAGAGAGAATTGTCCTTTCAAGCATGAGGCAGCAGCTACCCCAGCTCCGGAACCAAAGGCAAAAGCTAAAGCTAAATCCGAAGCGAAGGCAGCTCCAGCGAAGCCGAATGCCAAGGCCAAGGCACTCCCTGCGGCACCCGCCATCAGATTGTGTCGAAGGTGGAATCCATCAGCTCCGGCTATATGGAAGCGATCTTCAAGACAAGATGAGGAGGAGTCAGATTGTCCATCCGTTGACAGCGACGCTGATTCGGATTGTTCAACAGATGACGAATCCTCGGGAACGACAACGTCGACCCGAAAAGTGATAAAGCGCAATGTGACATTTGCCAACGACGTGAAGTTCATTTCTTCGTGTCCTAGAAGATCGAAGAAAGACAAACAGCGGAAGGTGAAGTACGTCGACATGGAAGCGTTTATCAATGATGAGGATCGCGCCGTGAGCTTGGAATTCGCCAAGCACAAAGCGAGATTGAGGGCACAGATCATGAGAGACATGGTTGACGACGATGATGATCAATGCGGAGATCGAGTTTCATTCGTACGAATCCCAGGAACGTCTCGAGTGGAAGAAGTTTCGTTCTACGACGGTGAGGATTCCATCGTTGAGCGCGAACTCGATGCTGCACACAGCAAACGGATCATCAATCAAGGCTTATTCAAATGCATGGTTCAACCAGTCATCCTCAAGAAGAAGATCAAGTTTCTCATGGACACTGGGTGTGGTCATGACCTCATATCTCAGAAGAAGATCGAGAAGCACAGTCTCGAAACACTCGTGACTCCAGAGCCCATATCATTTCAGACAGCCAATGGAATCACCGATACCGATCTCGTGTCGAATTTCCAGACTGAGTCGTTCGAGGAACCGATCAACGCTTATGTGTTGGATGACACACCGTCGGTGCTTTCCATAGGCAAGAGATGTATGAACTTCAACTACGGGTTTGTGTGGCCACCCGGAAGGGAACCATTCATGATCAACCCGCAGGGCAAGAGAATATCTCTGTTCGTGAACGGTGACATCCCGTACGTTCGTGCCGGGAGTTCCAAGTCATTGGTTCATGATGATCCGGAGGCCAAAGCGATCACCGAAATCTTCAAGGGTGCGTTGACAGCTGGCAATGTTGACGCCAGCGTCGCAGCTGCCGCTGAAGCTGCACCGAGTGAGATTGAAGCAGAAGAAGAAGGTGACGACCACGAACGACCTCCTGATCCTAAACCCCAAGAACCTCCTATAGAAGAAGTACCAGAGTCCGAAGCCGGACGACCTCCGGACGACGACGAAGGAAAAGGAGTGGGTGAAATTCCATTGGACGGTGACGATGAGGTGATCGTTGATGTAGAAGGCGACGGTGCGCCGAGCCGCAAGGCCAGAGTCGGAACACTGAAGGCCGAAGCTAAGACGTTGGCACATCTGTGTACTCATCGCTACCGCAACCCATATTGTGAATCGTGCATACGCGCGAAGATGAAGCACTTGCGAACACAACGAGGTGCGTTTCAACGTGTGATCAAACACTGGGGAGATCTTGTGACGTTCGACTTCCTTGACATGCGCAAGGCCGCCGAAGCAGGCATCGGACTCGATGACGGAGCACGTGAAGTTCTAGTTATCAGAGACATCGCCACCAAAATGATCGCAGCGATTCCCACGGCTTCAAGGAGCACTGATGAAGTCGTCATGGCCATCAGACGCCTTATGGGAAGACGCAAGATTCATATGGCGTATAGTGATGAAGCACCAGAGTTCGATTCAGCTATGGCGCAGTTGAAGATCGTGATAGATCATTCCCTTCCAGGGAAACCCAGTAACAATTCACTCGCTGAACGATCAAATCAAGAAGTGATCAACACAGTCGCAGCATCCATGCTACACGCCGGATTGCCCGCTCAATACTGGTCCTTTGCGCTTAATTGCGTGATGCAGAACCTCAACGTTGAAGACGTGGAGGGCGATGGTGATTCAGCATGGAAGCGAATGACTGGAAAGGACTTCGAGGGAAAAGCCATACCCTTTGGGGCCAAAGTCTTCTTCAAGCCGACGGACACAAGGCCGAAGACATATGGCAACAAATTCGATCCAAAGGGGATTCCAGGCATTTTTGCCGGATACATCATCACTGCTGGTCAAGGATGGTCCAAGAAGTATCGCGTTTGGGATATGAAGGAATTTGCCAACGCGAACTTGTCGATGGACGCATCTGTTCCCAGGAAGTTGATGAGACCGTACGAGACAGAAGTTATCTACTTCCCAGAGGAGATAACGTTTCCCCTGAAAGCCGAGTACGAAAGGATGAATTCAACCATTGAGGGACTCAGGGACAACGTTGACCTCGCTGGCAAGGAGATAAAAGACGTCGATGACGGTGATGACGGTCCGCCCGGAGGAAATGGTGGCGACGGGGATGAAGATGATCCAAATGGACTTCTTCCTCCACCGGATCCCGGAGAAGATCCTGACTTACAGGACATAGATCCATCTGACATAGAGACGGAGCCGCCCGGCGAAGTCTTCAAGTCAGCAGAACATGAAGCTATTGATGCCATAGGAGACAAAAGACTCGAAGAACTAGACGAAGAGCTGGGTCTACGTGCAGCACCGCCTCCTTCTGAACCAAAGGTCACTGGGAAAGATCGACGATCGCCCCGCGAAGTCGGTCCAACCGGTAGACTCATCCCCGAAGGAGACATCGAAGAACCTGGAGAGATTATCAAGATCTTGAAAGAAAAGAAGTTGGCTCCCGAGGAGATTGAACATTGGAGTACGGGGAAGAAAGGGGACGGCATTGTATATCTCACCGATGACGGTGAAGCCTGCAAGATCGACAAAAGGGGAGTTCCGTATAAGATCCGAAGTGACGGTCGACGAACTCTTCCTACACGGCGACCTATCCATTCTTATTCTCCGGAAGCATGGAAGAAGATGAGCGAAACGGAGAAGAAGGCAGCATACAAGAAAGAAAAGCGAGACAAAGCTCGAGTTGCCAAGAAAGACCGGAAGAAGGCTGTGATAGGAAAGAAGATAGTCACCAAGATTTTAGACAACATGATCTTTCCCAAGATTGTCCCATGTGAAGAAATTGATCTGCAACTCAACGTGTCCGTTGATGACGACGATGGTTGGTCATGGGCACAGTCCTATGTGGATCAATATACACAGGAACAATTCTTGGCAGATGTTGTGCCGGCCGTTCCGGCGCATATGGTCATGGATGATAACTGGATTCCTTCTATGCCGTGTACGACTTCTCACAGAAACGTACATCGGGAAAAGAATCATGCAGGAGGATCGTGCTTCAATGCCATGGTCACTCGACCCGTCACACGCAAGGAGATGATCAACAATCCCAAGGCCATGGAAGCTTTCATGAAAGAATGGAAGGGATTGTGGGACCAAGAGGTGTTTGACTTCTCAACTACGCGTGAATATGACGACGTCGTCGCTGAGGCAAAGAAGAAAGGTGAGAAAGTACACATGGCGCGAGTACATGGACTGATATACGAGAAGAACTATCAGCTCAAAGAGGACGATCCTGCCAGGAAATTCAAGGGGCGAGGTGTACTACTCGGTGATCAGGTCAAAGACCAGAATATGGAAGCCGCATTGTTTCAGGATTTGGGGAATTCCCCGGCAGGCGTTGTGGCTCGAGCTCGTTTTGGTGCCCCATCGCCGGTAGGTGTGGGGGTACCACACGAGTATTCCCAACCCCAGCGCCATTGCGGCGCGCCGTGCGCTGTTCCAGGGCGAACTGCACAGGTCTTCTGACTTTCATAGTCACTGCTGTTGGATCAGCTGACTATTCCGGAGGCGCGCTCCGGTACTTTTTGCTGGTATTATATGACACATACTGGCACCTACTACCCGCTTCTGCCTTTAATCTTGGCGGGTGTCTTCTTGATCTACGTGGGCACGCCCACGGCCACTTCTGCAAAAGCTGGTCAAGCGGGCCAAGAGCCCGGGGTGGCATCGCCGAGCTCGGCGCTCTCGAGCACAAGCGCGAAGACGCTTGCGAGCAGGTCACTACTCAGCGAGGGACTTCTGGCTTTTGACCTTCCACCACGGAAGTATGCCGCCGAAGCAGAACAACGACAAGCCCAGATCGGCCGGCAAGGGCGGCCAAAAGGGAGAGCAGGTGCAAGTTACAAGAATCGACTTTGGGCTTCCTACGGCTGTATCTACCTCTCTTCAATCGATTGCAGCTCGGTCTACACAAGACCTCTGGGGTTCCAATGCTTTCTCTACCGAGGATGCGACCGCAGAGCAACTTGCTCAGAGGCGTGCAAATGCAATCTCCAAACTTTCGAAGCGCTTGGCCGGCAATGTTCGTGCAAAGGACGAATTGGCTGGGGCTCTTCAGCAGTGGTGCGTGACTATCGGCCAGCATTTGTTGGGTCTAGTCGGTCGAACACGTGCTATATGTGCCAAAATCGACGAGGATACCACACAAGCTGTCCAGGAGATGAACGAGGCCCTGCTACACCAACCTTCGGCGACCTCGCTGGAGAAGGTTACCCAGGCCACAGCCTCCATTGGCATGACATGGACGGAGTTTCAAGAGCTCGAAATTCAGCGCATAGCCGCGGCCCTTCGCGCCTTTGCAGCTGTGGGCGGACCCGGTTCATCCGGTGCTGCTCTGCTGCCAAGGACAGGACCAATTCCTGGAGCTGTCCCATCGCTGGGTTATGCACCAGGGCAGGCAGGTCACGCCATGTCCTTTGCTCCGAATGCGACAGGCAGCCAGGATTATCACTCCGAGGCGAGCTTCGGGCCAGCGAGCGGCGCTACGGTAGACAGAGTCATCCCTGGGGATCATGGGAACCCGGTCGACTCCGAAATCGGCGGTTGGCCTTCACCTCCCGTCCCGAGCCATCCAGGTGCTGCTGTTCCTACTCTTGGACGCTGGCGGAAGCGAAGCAGTGGCGGACCCGACCGCCCCTCCAACCAAGAGTCCCCGGCGCAGCATGGTTGGGAGCGAGCCATGGCCAAGCGATGCCACAGGCAGGACGCCAGAGGCAATCAAGCGGCCCCCTCAGAGCGATCTGGAGCCGTCCGAGCCCGAGTTGATTCCGGCCGGGAATCCCATAGCAGTAACATGGCAAATTGCCTGGCTCGCTCTCCTCCGCTTTGCAGTCGACAATGGCGAGGACCTTGTGGGCGATGTTGCAGCCAGTGTCGAGCAGGACGCAGTCCTGCCTCTTCCATCCGACACACAGGCTGTCGAGGCGACGGTTCAGGCTGCCCGGGATGTTTGGAGCATGCTGCGCAGCGCTGTTGTGCAATCCGTCGAAGCCCTAACTCAAGACCTCTACGACACGCTGTGCAATGTTTTGTACCGTGTTCGCCAATGCCCAGCTGCTGTCCCACAGTTGCCGCAAGGTTTGTTAGTGGCTGCTCACATTACCACAGGAGGGCTTCTCGATCCCTTTGCTTACGCGCCGGCCACAGCACAAGAATGGCTCTATCCAAGTCAGCTTGTGGAAATGGGCGGGCCCTTCCAAGGATATCTGCCGGTCAGTGCATCTGTGAGCCCACATGTCCAGGCTATCCTAAGACTGCCTTGCCCTTATCAGCGGATGCCAGACGATGGCGGTGCCACCGAACTCAGGTAGTGTGCTCCACCAGTGTTGAGGGGCATTCGGGAATTAGTGGCCGGGTGTTGCTCTTTTGCGGCATCTACTGCCTCCTTCCTTGTTTCTTGCTCCTGCGTTACTTGGAAATCAGGTTGAGACGCCGACTCTTATGCACTTCCTGTCTGCAGCGCCATGCTGCCCAAGGGTTTGGCTTTACCAGCAAGGCTCTTAGGGCGGTTCAGTTGTGGTTTAGGTTGCACGTTTGGGTACTTTGGGTCTACCCTTGCAGCTCCTGTTACCGCCAGCACCGCGGACGAACGTTTAACCAGTCCCATCCTGTTGGTTATAAGTCTCGGTCGCTGCCACATCACCTTAAGACCTTAGGTCTTCTGTGGCTCTGTTGCACACCAACGTCTGCGGTGCAAATCTGGCCTGTGGGGCAGCACCGAGGCCAGGCGGTCTTCTCAACCAGCAGTGTGCCAGCGACCCTCGAGTTAGCAGAGCTGGCTCCGCCACGGTTCGCAGGAGGCCCCACGGTGAGATCCACAGCCCCGTGTACTCCGGTTTACTGGCGGGACATTGGGGTGTTCGCGCCATCGTGTCCTCTTGGTCCTCAGTTGCTGCATGTAGACGATCGAGCTCACGACCTATTGCTCTTCAGGCATGTCTGCGAGGCTATGGGCATTCAGGCATCTGCCTGGCAATGGCGACGCATTGTTGAGATACTCCCCTCGCTGCCTCCCGAGCAATATGTGCTGTCTCCATCCACTCTTCCCTGGCATCGGGTCTTGCTGCCTGTTGATCTCCGCCCCATGGGCGGCTCCGTCTCCCTTGTTGATACCGCACGTAACCAACCCTGTGGGCAGACTGTTGTTGAAGCTGCGGTCCAACAGCACCTTGATCTGCGGGAGGCTCATTTTCTGTGTCGCACAGGTGGCGCGTGGTTTGTGCCACAAGCAGCTACTAGTTTGTTGCCGAGGGGTGATACTTTGCAGGTCTGGCCTTGTGATCGGGTTCGGATGCCTAGTCGCCCTGAGATGAGTGGCTCTTTATCTCCCAGATTGTCTCTGGAAGATGTCTTTTCCACGAGCCTCTCACTCCCCAGCCCGGCTGACTTGGCCTTCCATGAGGAAAGCGGTGCGACCGCAGTGGTTCTTTTCACGCAAGGTCTCCACTATACTTTCGCTCCTGCCTTTGCGGATCATCTCTCCATCAGGTCCACGGTGATGGGCAGCTTCATGGCTGAGGTCACCTGCGGGGGCTCGACTTTTAGTCATTTCGCCCGCATCCTCCCTCCACTTGACCGATTGCCAGCAATCCAGTTCGTTGCCATGCTGTGTACTGAAGGCCGGTTCCCAGGAGTGATCGACTTCAGACCTTTAGGGGGGGGTTTAGTGGTTGCGGCAATGGCTCGGGAAACTACACCTGCTACTCGACTTAGAGAAGCGGTAGACGTGTATGGCGAGCCTGCTCCCCGCACTGGGCTTATGGAAGCGCTAGCTCGGGGACAGCTCTGCATACTTCACAGAGAGCACAGTGTGGATCCGTACTTGCCACTGCAAGCTGCAGTTCCTGCGCCTTTAGTGGTGGTCCGCCGACCAGACCTGATGAATGCAGTGGACCACGAGTCGACCAGCTCCGCACGTCGCTTACGGAGCATCAGTCTCCTTTCTTGTCTGGTACTGTGGCCAGCTCTTGGTCTCCGCTGGGGAGCTATCAGTGTTTGGATGGGTGTAAGCATGGCAGTTTTCCTTCCACCTGAGAACCATATACAGGCGGGGGATATTACTATCCTGCAAGTTGCCGATGACGACCTTCCGTTAGCCCCGACAGAACATCTGGCCGGTATTACCGCACACCATCGCCTAGCCCAACGACTGCAGGTTTTTGGTGACTGGGAGCATGTAGATGTACGTGCCAGCCTTGGCCTCGAGCAAACACCATCACGGACGTTCTTGGTTCGTGTGTTTGCTGCTGCCTCCATACACATCTTTTATGTGTCCGGGATCAATTCTGCCCGTGACCTTAGACATGCCCTTCTTCGCACTAGTGGTGCTGCTGGCAGAAAGTTCCCGGTACCCGTATCTGTGCCACTCAATTCCAGATATGTGGCCTTCGTTGCGCCGGCCCGTGATCCCCGATATGTGACTATTTTGATTGACAGTGGGGGGCCTTTCGTCTGTCTTGATGTGCCGTCCGAGCGGCCTGGGCAACACATCTTGGATGCGCTCTCCTTGCTCCACCCAGGTAAGACTTATCGTCTCGGTGAAGGCACTACCTTCCCCTTGCGTAATGGAGACGTGGTTGTTGCACATGCCGGATCACCGGACCTGCCGGTCGAGGTCGGGCACCTCACTGTCGCTAAGCACAAGCACGACGCCACCCATTGGCTGACCGTCGACATGCATGTATTGATAACTTCGCCGGATAAAGGCCTGCAGGTAGCTCAGGTTCCGAAGGTTTTCACCAAGGCCCAGCTAGAGCGCGGGCTTAGTGAATGGTATGGACCAGAGCGTTGTGGGTCGGTTGGACTCATCCGGATTCCCATCACGTACCCGGTGGTTGACCTTTATTGCCTACCTTGCAGTCGTTCCAGTACACTTACTGTCATGCTGTCCGACACCGCAGATTGTGAGTTCCAACCGGTGGTGCAAACCATTGCTACTGGCGTCGACGACCTGCCTACCCTGGCATGCATACGGCACGCAGCTGCACCGTTTGGCCATTTCTGGGCAGACGTTCTGCAACGCCGACCTGTCATTCTGCGCCAGGTTGTGCTTACCGACACTCAGACTCGGTCTGGTCGCCCCTTCTTGTTTGTGCATTTGGGGCTCGATTTTTGCCGTGCCTATGATCAGGGCTGGCGTCCTCAGCAGTCCACTGCTCCGCCCGTGCTTCATTTGGGAGCACTGCAACCTGAGTGCTTCGACCCTGTTGGGCCTTTGGCTGTCGGGACCGAGCAAGCGACACAGACCACCCCTCTGCACTGGCCTCCTAATGCTAGGCCTACTCCGTATGGAACGATGCTCCAGAAACGAGCTGCGAAAGAATGTCGTGCAGTCCCAGGTTATTACCCTACCGGTCCTCTCCAGACTTTAGTGTGTCCGCATTTGGGGGTCACCTGTCATGTACCGTGCCCTGCAAATCACTTTCCCTGGGCCCTCCGCATTGGTGAATGGGTGCGTGCTGCGTGCACCCCATCTGTCGACTGGCATCAGGTTATGGGTCTGGGGGGTCTTACTATATGGGATCTGCCTGGGGTTGAGGTGCACGGGCAATCGATTGTCTGGAAGTGGCCAGGTGAGGTCTACACTCTTGCTGGTGAGTGTGGCCACTTGCTTCAGGATGGGCAGGACCCCTTCGTCTGTGATGCAGCCCGTGACACGTCAGCCGCCCTTCAGCACGTTCTGCAGCGTACTGTTTCACAGCTTTCTGTAGGCTCCGTGGGGCTCGCGGCAAGTGGCATGAGTGTCGGGTATCGAAGATCTTTCCCTGCCCGTATGTCGGTCCTTTTGCTCCTCCTTGGACATTCGGTCACCTGGGCAGGGGCCACCTCGTCGTCAGACACCGACGAACCCCAGGTGATGCCAATGCAGGATAGCTCTCCAGCAACCGCCCCGGCGTGGTGTCATGAGTTATCTTGTCAAGCGACCCATTGCAGTCTTGAGGTAGCTGATCTTTGGCGGTCCTGCAGAACTCAAGCTCCGCCCGGGTTAGTT
This sequence comes from Symbiodinium sp. CCMP2592, assembly GCA_905221615.1. Taxonomy (NCBI): domain Eukaryota; class Dinophyceae; order Suessiales; family Symbiodiniaceae; genus Symbiodinium; species Symbiodinium sp. CCMP2592. The sequence goes on from CAJNDT010001114.1 coordinate 806,666, forward strand.
CGGTTCCACGTTTGGTCGCCTTTTCAGGGCCCGGCTACATTTGATCACCAGACGGACGGCCCACTAGACACATTTCGCGCGCTTCTCCGCGAAGCTGGCCATCGCTCCGAGTCCAACACTCTTCACATTGCATATGATACGCTACCCACCCAGCTTGAAGTGATCACGTGCCTGGCCGAAGGGCCTGCTTGGTGGATTATCCGCGACGGACTTGCACGTGAACTGCTACGGCCAGTGACAGCATGGCATGAACCTGACGGCCGTCGCGTTCTTACTGTTAACTCTCTGGGTCAGGCACAAGGCCTCACTTACGGTCCTTCTGCGGGTGTATTGCATAGGCTTGCCCATGGGGTTAGGGCGGTTTGTACCTACCCATTCTCGCGTGTCATCGGTCGCTTGACGGCTAGCGATCTGGTCCTTACCGAGATTGCCATCGGGTCCATTGCGTGTGCAGGCCGACTTTTCGGCTTGTGCTTTTGGAGTGTGCTGGGGCTCTCCCTGTCCCCTGTCTTCGCTATGCAACAGGAAATTGCTCTTAGGCCAAATGCTTCCCCTGGCCCTGGTTGGGGAGTCAGTCCTGTTGTGGCGCCTACCATGGCCAGGATTTGGACATACACGTTGGCGGCGCCCACTGTCATGTCTTTCGAGGCTACGCCCGACCCTACTGTCATGGCGAGGTGCGTCTCCAACACTGCCCGCGGGGTGCCTGCCGTCGGTGACTTTGTGTGGACGACGCCACAGGTGGTGCAAGGTGTTGCACATCTCCTGCATGTTCCTTCTGGCTCCTCGCCGCCCATGATCTACTGGCTCTTGCACTATCGAGGCCGAGGTGCTGTTTTTGGGGCGGCAGGCACTATCTTTGACTGGCAACAGATCGGCCAAGCTGCAGCTGACGAGTTCGGGCACTCCTTTTTCGCCCAAGGTCACTTTGCGGTTTGGCACGGGAACCGCATTATTGCGTACGGCACGCAGGTCCCGGTTCCTGTTCATGGCACAATCATCACTCTCATACGGCAAGCTCCGTGCACTGCCTCAGGGCTCTCTGCGTGGGACGCGCCTGCGGGAGCCCCCTTGTCCTTTCATTTCGACTATGATATTTGCCGTGGGCCGGGTGGCGAATTTCCCATGACAGGAGACACGGACCAACATATCCGGCCTGTTATGCCCTCCTCACAGCCGGCCCGCCCTGCAGCTTCCACTACCCGGGACCGTGACCCTACTTCCACCTCTCCGGGGTCGGCCCCGGCTGACGGCAGCTTGGTCCGTCAGGTCAACGAGGTAAGCCATCAGCTCACTGTGCTGACCGCAAGACTGGAATCTGCTGGGCTTCTGCAAGGAGCGGATACGGAGGAAATTGTTGCTGAACCGGTTTTTCAGGGCGGTGAGGTTCCGACGCGGAGTGCTGCAACATCCATTTCCCTGGGTATGCCCTGCATCTTCTTAGTACTCAGCCCGGGTGTCCTCGCTGGTAAGAGCGCATTCATTCTGCTCGGCGCTCTGTCCTGGCTACCGCACAGTCGAGCCGACGGCGGTAGTGACTCTTCTGATGAGCAGCAACCGCCTAGCTCACCTTCCCTTACCGCGGTGACCGCCCCCACCCCTGATACGGAACTTATCGGCTCAGGTGGAACGGACCCCCTTTTGATTCGCTCCAGCGATGAGCCGTCTGCCTCCTCTGGTGCGCCGACCATAGGAGTATGGCCACGCATGTTGCCAGAATTTCGTCATGACACCATTCCACAGTTACAAACTCGAGTTTGTGCTTTTCTGTGCGAGGTTGATGATCGCAGTGGCCGGATCACGCCCTTTCTACCTGCAGGGTGTCCCCTGCAGATTCATAACCCCTTCACCAGCACTGAGCAATGCTCTGTACGCACTCAATTAACTGGCTCAGGGCAAATCTTCCGCTTCTATCTGCAGGACTTCGCACACCGGAGAGGATGGCAGCCCATCGTCCCGGTTCAGCCGCAACCTGATGATCTGGCCATACATCTAATTCCTGCTGCGGCTGAGCCGCATCTCGCCTCTGTGGTCCTGCGAACTCCACAAGGCTTACATGCAACATGTCTCCAGCGCACACTTCCGAGCGGGCCCAGTCGTGCTCTGACACTCGGCGGTCGTTTTGGGAGGTTACGCGAACCATATCCCACCAGGCGCATTTCCGAGCGGCCATTGCATCTTCGTGATGGAGACTGCCTGCTTTTGGATCAAGGGCCTTTTGGACCGCCGCCACCAACTCCAGTTCGTTCCTTTGGACACTCACTTGCCCCAAGTCTTGTATCTGTCTGTCTGATTTGGCGTTGGTGCTGCCCTCTGGCGGTTATGTGGGCCCTGCCAGTTGTCGCATCTATGCAGGGCCGGGCTGTGGTTTATCCCGGCCGCGCACGACCCGATGTTGATGTCAGCCGGTACCCGTGGCGTCGGCCACTGCATGATCGCACATTTCAGGATGTTGCGACCCATTCCCAGGTCAGGTGCACGCTTCTCTGTCCGCTAACGGGGCTGCAAGGGGTGTTCGAGGCTCATGCTGGCAGCTCGTACCCTGCTGTGCGACAACATTACCAGGAAGTACATGGGCATTGGATTGTCGATGTCATTCCGGTCTGGCCAGCTTTGCGTGACGACCGTCTTTTGCTCACCCCGGATATCGGTACGGGTGAAAAATGCGTTTGCATCGTGCTGCAGCAAGCTCAGCTTCTGCGTGCTTTTCTCTTGCCCGGCCGCTGCTCCTATGATTGCCTTGTCCGCAGTCTTCAGCACCTGTCTGGATGGAGCTTCTCTCGCATTCGATTGCCTCCTGCGCTGCAGAATCAGCTTCTGCTCGACCATCGAGACGAGCTCCAATTCCGCAATGCTGATGTGTTGGTCGTGGAGACAACCGATGATTCGGAGGACGTCGATGCAACATACGTCACCATTTCTAGACCAGATAAAGTGCCGTGGGCTGTTCCATTTACGACCACATCTCCTGAGCTCGTTGCCGTGTGGATGCCTGATACTCGTTTTCCCATTTTTACTAATGTACCGGCAGGTTCGGTCTGGCTGCCAGCTTCCGGCACTTTTCGTGGTGTTTTTAGCGCCCGCCATCCAGGTCGATGGATCCCTGTTGCATGGCATCCGGCCAAATGCATCCATTTTGTGCTTGCTGCTGACAGACGTGGTCGTGCACACATTTTGCATGAGAGTCACGAAGGAGTTTTCTCGGTCAGTTTTACCAGCCGGACTTCACGCACTGAGCTGGCGGAGGAGCTCCACACCTTGCCGGAGCATATCTCCGTCCTTGGCGCCACGCCTGGTGACGTGACTGCACCCTTGACATTGAGAGATGGCGATATCGTCCTCGACTCTTATCTTTATGAGCTGCCTGGGCCGGCCGTTTGGGATGTTGGCACTGCGGACAGGCCCCGATTGTCCCCTTGGCTCTTTCTCTTCGTGCTGGGGATTGCCCGCCCTACATCGCGAGCCTGGCATATGCTTGTTCTACTGTCTCTCGGCCACGCAGTGAGACATGGCCGTAGTCGATCTGGCAGTTCCGCAGCCTCGTCTGCGGATTCGACCACAACCATTAGTCCCCGGGCTGGATGTTGGCGACCTGAGATCCCACAACCGATGCATGAGGTTCTCACATTCGGCAGGGCACACTACTGTATTCTGTCCCCATACCACGGAGGAAGCACCACTGGGTATTTTCTTCGGGAGACTTCAGGTGAAGATCTAGATAATCGCGTCGCAAGGTTCTGCGGGAGTTGGAGCCGGCAACATGTCCTCCTTGGACCTGCCTCCGCCAGACAACCCCTTCTCTTACTACCAGGTGGTTTGCCTAGCCTCGCGACAGTTGTTGTGCATGCCTTCGGTCGGCGGCAGGCCATGTTGCTCCCACGGCAATTTTCTTGGCGTGAGCTTGTGGCGCATCTCAAGGCCTGGATGCCACAGGGTAACCACCTTGTATCTACTCCGGCTCTTGCTCGCCACCACTCTCTCCCTAGCTCGCCCATGGGCCTGCGTGATGGCGACAGTTTCTTGTGGCAGCTTGAGCCCAGTCACCCACACGCTTTTCCTATTGCACACTCCCGGCACCGATATGCACATTGGCTGCCACACCTTGATAGCTGGCATTTGCCTTTTGCCCTGAAGCACGGGGCGTGGGTCTTCCTATGGCAGCCCGTAGGTGACCCCCTCTTTCAATGTGAACGGCGGTGGATATCGGCAGGTAGTCAGTGGCTGCCAGGCAGCCTGCAATTTTGTCGGCCACGCATGGCCCCTGGCCCTGAGCGCTGGCTTCCGGTTGCACATCACGATGGCCGCTGCCATTTTGTCTGCCAGTCCCCTGCGGGGTACGCACATGTCCTTCTGCACCGACCCTATAGCGGCTACGAACCGGAGTGTGCTGCACTGGAGCACACTACTGGGGCAGACGCTATACCTGAAGGGTGGCAGCTTGCCCATCAGATCCAACGACGGTCACACGAGGTTCGCCTGCGAGATGGGGATGTCTTGGTGCCGGCGCCTGCACCTGCTGGCGCTGCTGCTGTGCTGGCCTATGCGGTCGCGCGGCGAATCCCTCTGCCTTTGCTTGCGTTGACCCTAGGGTGGCAAATGGGGGCACCGGTGTCTGCGATGTTTGCACCCCTTGAAGGACATTTGCAGGATCCTACTAAAGTTGGAAAATTTCCATGGCGCCTACCAGACGAGGACCGCATCTTGCATGAATCTCTTCAGGCTGGCCAACTCTGCCAGGTCTTATCGCCTTTTGGAGTTAAAGGGGATCCGGCTGTTGCTCTCACTCCCAACGACACCGTGGACGAAGTCCGTGTTGCCCTTACCGGCTCTGAACCGGCTTGGTCGCACGACATTGTGCCTGTCCAGCCGGCCCCGATACCGGGTCATCTTACTTTTGTCCCGGCTACCCCCACACCGTCCCTAGCCTGCGTGCTGGTTATCTCCGTTGAATGGCATTTGCCGCTTCTGATACCGAGTCGCGCCGATCTGGTGTGGTTGCTCGGTTACCTACGCAGTCTTTCTCCAGGTTCCATACTCTCGATTCGTGCACCGGTGGCGGCCCAGCCGTTTGACACGAGTCCGAACGAGGCCATCCGATGGCGGGACGGGGACCTGGTCTTGGCCTTCCCTACTGACGCCGAACATAGCGCCATTGACATTCCTGTCTTCAGGGCAGAGTCACACATGGCCTCCCGTATAAGGCACATGGCCTTTTGGGCATATGACTTTAAGATTGAGGCTGACCTTTCTGTGGTCCTATGGCGACCGGGCCGTCGCCCTGCCCAAGCTCATGTCCCTACCCCGGCGCAGTGGCTGGCGGATGTCCGCACCTTTTCTGGGGTTTTTCAGGATAGGTATCCCGGTTGTTGGACTCCGGTTGCATGGGTGTATGATGATCGACCGCACTTGTGCCTCCAGGCTACTGATGCTGACCTAAGGAATATCATTATTGAAACGCTTCAAGGGGACCGCCTCGAAGGCACATGTCATACGGTCCATGCAATGGCCAATGCCGACACTTGCGGCCTACTGGTTGATCGTCTTGATGTACCTTGTTCCTTGCTGGGCGTCCCATCATGCAAAGGATGGGCTGAGCTGCGCAACGGTGACATAGTTCACTTTCCCTCTGGAATAAGCAACAGCGCCAGCCGCGGCGGTCTCCGTCTTGGATATGTCATGAGCTTTCTTGCAGCGCGGAGGTCTGGCTGGGCTACCCTAGTTGCTGGCCTTCTTCTCGCAGCGACTTGGCCCCATGCATTCACCGTACATTTCCATCGAGGGCCTGTCTTCGCTTCATTATGCGTCTGGTGCCCCTTTCAAGGGAGACACAACGTTCTCCCACAGCAGGATAGCGGACACGGAGCCTGTGCTGGCTGGGAGCCTGGGGATGACCTTACCCCGGTTGTTCCAGCACCGGTGTCAAGCCATGTGCACTGTGTGCCAGGCTGCGGTATTAATGGGTGGGCTACTGTGTTGACGGCTGGGCCACCAGTGCCACGAGCGATCACTCTCCCAGCCAGGTTGCTTCACGATCAGCTGTGGCAACTTCCTCTCCAGGACGAGCATGTTATACACATGCTTCCGCGTGACATGCCGGCATTGGGTTCCTTTACTGCCGACCGACCTGCTGGCCCGGAGACCTGTCAACCGCCAACCGCTGGCCGAGGCCATCGGCCATCTTCTAAGACTGTCATTCTGGGATCCCTTCTGGCACTCTTGCACGGAGGACGGCCCTGGCCCAGCACCACCAGACGAGGTGTCCTCACTTTCGCCCTGCTCTGCACTGTCTGCTACCTCGCCGCCAGGGGAGCACCAGCCTCCTGGCGTCAGGTTGAAGAAGACACCTGGCATTTGGATTTGCACGAGGTTTGCCAGCTTCAGGCGAACCTCCATCAAGGCTGGTGGCGTGATGGCCTAGCCGATGCCTTGCCTAGTACACTCCCTGCCGGGTATCATCTGGCGTGGCATGCTGAGCCACGATGGGCCGGAGGATCGCCTGACACCCTACTCATTGCCACCGACGGCAGCGGGGTTGGCTCCGGCTCCTGGGCCTTTATTGTGTGGGGCTGCACCAGAGGGCGATGGCACCGTATGGGATGGGCAGCCGGCTCCCTACCGGCCACACCGTGGCTGCATCCTGAGGCCTCACCCGGACAAGCGCTCGCCATCTCTTATCATGCCGAACTGGCTGCGTTACAATCGGCTGCTCATTGGTGCGCAGCGATGTGCGACTTTTGGCAGTTGCTTACTGCTGCCCGTCCTAAGTCTGTCACTGTCGCGGTTGACAACGCGAGTGCACTTCAGGTTGTTGCAGGTGCTGGAGCCGCTACTGGTCATATGTCTCGTTGTGCTAGGGCAGCTTGGCAGGCTGTTCAAGCTCGGATCTCCACGCATTTTCGCCACATCCACAGCCACACAGGTGTCAAAGTTAACACGTTAGCTGATGCTCTCGCTACCGTTGCTAGCACCGGCACCCTCGACGAATGGATGGCACCTGCGTACTTTCAAGTCTGCCGCTCCCATGAGGCTGACCTGTATGCAAGCTTGTGGTTGGTTCCCAGAGCTTCCCTATGCAATGCACGGCCCGTGGTTGTCATGCACACTGGGCGCACTGACTGGCTACCGCCCCCCGAAGTCAGGACAGAACCCCCTCCTCCGCCTTGCCGGCGGTCGCCGCGAGACCTCCATTTGCTTACAGCCAATATCCAGACTATCAAGGATGTCCGATGCAACATCTTCAATCCCTCAGGTCACGGTACGCGACGACAGTACCTCCTCAGTCAACTCAATCACATGAAGGCAGATGTGGTCTGTCTGCAGGAGACGCGTGCTCCAGCAGGACGTTGGGGTACTGGAGGCTGGCTACAATGGCGGTCAGGGGGAGACAAGGGTCAATATGGTTGTGAGATTTGGCTCAGACCTGACCAAGTCCAACCCCCACTTCGGTTATCAGACTGTCGAATACTGGCTGCTACGCCACGGTTCATTATCATTACGTGCATCGACCCCCGCCTTCCACTCACTGTCTGCTCTGCCCACGCCCCACATGCCGACCGTCCTGCTGCCGAGAGTGCCAGCTTTTGGCAGACTCTCCGCAATGCCCTGCAGCAGGCTCCAAAAGGCAGAGGTTTGGTGGTTGGTATCGATGCTAACGGCGACTTCTGTGCTCAGGATGACGGAGCTTGCTTGATTGGTGCAGAGCTGGCACGACATGATGCTACCTCGAATGATGAGCATCTGTTTGAGTTCGCCACCTCTCTTGGACTTGAAGCCCCTGCCACATGGAGCACCGTGCAACAAGGGCCCGGCTGGTCCTGGGAGCATACGAGTGGTCGACGAAAACGTCTCGACCATCTCCTCTTCGGCGCCGGAGCCTGGGCTCATTCCTCTGCCAGCCAGGCCTGGGATTTCGACATTGTTAATTCTCAGAGGGACCATCTTCCTCTGAGAGTTCGCTCCACTCTGCAACCGGCGGCACCCGTAGGTCGTAAGCCTACGGTTCGTAGAAGCACTGCTATAGCTACTCGCAGTGAAGGCGGCGCAATTTGGCAAAAGGTTGCTATCTCGCCTCAAGCTGTGCAGGGCAGTGGCGAACTAGTGGACCGGCTTGTTACAGAGCACAAGCTCTGGGTGCACACCCTTGCGACACCACAAGTTATAGCGCCTCGCCAGCCCTACATTCAAGCTAAAACACTTACGTGGTTGCATCAGCTTCGAGATTGGCGATGCCAGATCCGGGCGATCCAGGCCGCTGCAAAAAGTGCTGCCCGTCGGCTGGTTTTGCGACGTTGGGGACGCTACCCTACCCAAGCCTGTGCACAAGCACGCGTCCAACACCGCCACCTGCGTCTTCTACTCGAGGCTATGCGTAACCAGGAAGGCCGGCTGCAAGCCCTGGCACACTCACATGCTAGGAAGGATAAGCAAGACCACTTCATGAGGCTTACGGAGGCTGCCACCAACCAGTGGCATGCCGACGGCCGGCCACACGACGCTATTATCCAGCTCCGTTGGGCATCCAGGAGGGCTGCTGAGCGTAGGCAGGTTTATGCGGCAGGTGGTTTTGATATTGACACCGAACTTGAGGAGCAGTTCCGGGCTCAAGAGGCCGCCTCCAAGGTTCAAGCACCACAGGTTGGCCGCGTGATTTTGCCTTGGCTTCTAGAAAAAGCTCCTCCCTGTATCGCAGCGCTGCCTACATTGCTTGACGCTGAAGGCGCTTGCCGTAAGCAGAAAAGCAATAAGGCTCCAGGGCCCGATGGTATCCTAAACGAGCTCTGGAATAGCTTCCCCGTCCACGCCGGTGGATGGACGTGGGAGATCCTTACCCGCATTGCCTTGACCGGACGGGAGCCATTGCATTTTAAGCTTGCGTTGTATTGTGCCCTCTATAAAAAGGGACCGGCTGCCCTCCCCAAAAACTATCGGGCTATTGCCCTCCTAAATGGAGTCGCCAAGCTGTGGCACGGACACCTTCGACGCACGGTTGGCCACAGCGTCCTTCGGGGCTATGATGCAGCCCAGCTTGGCGGCAGGCCAGGAATCCCCGTTAGCTTTGCTATTGCTGCATACCGGGCCGTCACTGATCTCTGCGCTGCCGCACAGCATTGTACGGCAGCCCTCTTCGTTGATGTACAAGCTGCCTATTATGAGGTTAGCCGCAGTCTCATCTTTACTGGAGATGACCTCGAGCGCCAGCACGGCGCGCGCATCGTGGAGGAGCCGCATCTTGCACGCCTGGTCGTCGCCCTTAAGGATAAGGGAGCCCTCGAACTGATCGGAGTCCCAGAGGAAGAACGCCGGCTGCTGCACGATTGCGTAGCATTCTCCCACTGGCGACTTGTGGGCTCCGATCATGTGTTCTTGGCCTCGAAAGGCTCCAGGCCAGGTGACGGCCTAGCTGATGTCCTCTTCGGTGCACTTTTTGCCGTTGCTCTTCGCCACATCAAACGTGCTTGTACGGCTGAAGGGATCATGTTACAGGCTGCAGGCAGCCACATCGGTGCCTCGGACGCCGTGCTGCCAATCGGGTGGGCCGATGATCTTGCCATTCTTGCCGATTTTCCCAACCCCTCACAGCTGTGCGTGCAGCTTCCTCGATTTGTCTCCATCGCTATCTCCACTCTCGAGACCTTGAACCTGCGAATTAACCTCGGCACTAGCAAGACCGAGGTCATGGTAGACATTCGAGGGGCCGCTGCGAAGCAAGTTCGTGGCGAGCTGTTGGCAGCTCCCTCTATGTTGCACCTGCCCCGTGGCCACCAGGTTCGTCTCTCACCAGAATATCGCTATCTCGGCGTGATCAGTACGCCTCGCGATACTGGCAGGCGCGACACCGAATTGTGTGTGCAACGAGCGCACGCCGCTTGGTCGCACGCTAAAAGTTTGCTCGCTTGTCCCAGGCTGCCGTGGCGATTGAAGCAAGCGTGGGTCGCTGGCCGGGTGCTTCCTGCCGCGTACGCTACGGTTAGCACCTCCATTGCCGTCTCCGCCAGGGCACTCAGCCCACTGACAGGTTTCTTTGAGCGCGCGGCACGTCAGCTTGTTGCATCTTGGTGCTATGGGCACGTGCTGACCAAACCTATGCTCACACTGCTGCTTGGGTTATCGGCACCGGATGATGCAATTTGTGTTGCCCGTGTACGGTTGACGGTCCAGTTACTCACACGGGCGCCTGAGTGTGTTCAACTACTAGTTGATGCAGTCTGGAATCGTGCCACCCCCTGGGGACAGTTGCTCATTGAGGCCTGCCAGGAGATCGCGAGGAGCCTGCCTGGCACATATGCTCGCTCCGAAGTGACTAGTGTCTTTGTCAAGCGCCATGCCAGCCCCCTTCTGAAGGCCTGCCGGCATCTTAGCCGATATGGCTCCGCATACCGCTCTTTGTCCTTGCTTTGGCAGGACATCGCCGCGCAGAAGTTGACTAAGGTATTAGGCCGTCGGGATCCTAGCACCTGTCACATGTGCGGTCAATGCCTACCAAGTGCGCATGCACTTGCCGCGCATATCCACCGCAAGCACTCTGTCGTCAACTGTCTCACGCAGTATACGTGCGGGACTGTTTGTCTTTGGTGCCATACGGACCAGCACTCCACAGACCGGCTTAAGTATCATCTGCGGACCTCTGCTGAGTGCTTACACGGCTTGAGGGTGGTCGTGGGTCCTGCTTATATCTATGGCACAGGCTCCAAAAGGAAAGGGCCCCGCTGTCATCGAGGCCTCCCGGCTCTGCGGTTGCCGGGGCCGATCAATGCCTCTCCAGCGATGCGCCTTGCTGCGGAGCAAGAACGTGAATGCACTGCGGACGAACTCCGCCTCGAGCGGCTTCTTCACATCGGGGTCACAGAGGTTGATGAATGGCCGGTGCCTGCGCCGGAGCACACAGCTTCTGTCCAAGTTGGGGTCTCTGCAACTGTCGCGACTGACGGCGCTAGTGCTGGCGGTAGTGCGCCTACCTGCGGCGAGCTGACCCGGTCATGTTTTGTTGTGGAAGCGGAAGCCTCTTCTCCGCTCCTGCCCTCCCTCCTTCTTCGTATCGTTTCTCCACGATGGTCCGCTATCATCACTCAGCCTGCGTTGTGGCGTCTACCTCCGGACTGGCATCGGCTTTGGAAGCTGTGGCACACTGTCCACTCACGTCACCCGTGGGACCTTGCTGCTCGCCCTGGCTTCACGCCACTGCGAGCTGCACTCGATGATAAAGAGGGACCGGTCGACGGGCCACCCCTGCTGTTGCGCAGTCTTCTCAGCGCGACAGTGACATTCCGCCTTATTTGCAGACATGTCCACTCTGGTGCTGCTATGTGGATTTGGGGCCGACCCAGTCCGACCGGTCTCCGGCTATGGCGAGAACTTATGCCTCATGCGATCCTCCGTGCCCTTCCGCATGCTGGGGGACGGGTTTTTCTTGCTGCACACCCGGATTTCCATGCATCTGCCCTGCGCCATTTGAGCACTCGTTCCTTCCTCTTTGAGGCAGGGCCTGATGAGCTCGTGGTTCGGGCTTCTTCCTTTTGCCGCTCTTTTCTTCCGGTGTCTGGTGGGTCGTAGCTTGTTCGCTCGCTCCCCGCCTGCCCGTGTTTTCGTAGTTTGCTTAGTTTCTGCCCGCTCGGCTTACAGCTAGCCTTGCTTTTGGGCCCTGCATGACGTTCGCTCCGGACTTGGACCGCATTGCGAGTGAGTGAGTGAGTGAATTCCCCGGCTACGTTTGACGCCTCACGGTGGGCAGATTACTACGGATGCCTTCCTGGCAACGATGTCCAGATGGCGGATGCTATCCAAGCATACATTCAGGCGCGACTATCGGGCACTCCATGTTGGGTTGAACTGCCTGATGAAGCCTGGCATCCATCTGCGAAACGGCACAAATTCCGTAGGCCGGTATGCCGCCTGATCAAAGCTCTATATGGACATCCTGACGCAGGAACCATGTGGGAACAACATTGCCACACCGCGGTACAGAAAGTAGGGTTCAAGCCGGTTGGCGATGAATGGCCATCATTGTATTTCCACCCACAAATGAAGCTCTTGCTTGTCATCTACGTGGATGATCTCAAGATGGCAGGACCCAAAGAGAATCTACCCAAGGGTTGGGACATGCTGCGCCAAGAACTTCGATTGGAAGAAGAAACGCCGCTGGGCTTGTATCTGGGTTGTCGCATCTCCAAGGGCGAGGCAACGTTGCATGACAAAACGAAGGTGCAGACCGTTACCTACGACATGGAGACGTACCTGGACATGACAGTCAAGAAGTACTGCGACGTGACTGGGTTCGATCCGACAAAATTCAAGACGGTACCATCGCCGAGTCCGGCTGAGGAGACTAAGAATCACCCAGCTCGCGCTCCGGCACAGTCAGGTAAAAGCCATCGATGCACGTGGTGTGGACACACCATGCCTGTTGATAAGGATGGTCGGCTCGTTCCGCCTCCACCTATTCCCAAGGCGCCCGAGGAAGAGGACATCAACGAGGCTAATCGCGGCGCACTTGCTCCGCAGGCAGCCAGCATTCTCATGAAATTGCTTTATGCCGCGCGCATTTGCCGCTTTGATCTTCTGCGCAGTATCAACAATCTCGCACGCAAGATCACGAAATGGACCAAGAAGGAGGATGCTCTTCTTCATCATCTCATGGCCTATGTGCACCAGTCCAAACATCACATGATGATTGGATGGGTCGGGAACTCCTTGGAGGACTCGTCCATCGGGCTGTTTGCAGATGCGGACTATGCAGGTTGTGGAGAAAGTTTGAAATCTACCTCCGGTGCTCACTTGCACATTCAAGGTTCTCACACACGATTTCCCTTGGCGGGACTTAGCAAAAGGCAGGGATGCTTGAGTCATTCCACACCTGAGGCCGAGATTGTCGCGGCCGACTTTGCCATGTCACGTCTTGGATTGCCTGCTATCACGTTGTGGCAGCAGCTTGGGGGGCAAGACCCCAACTTCGTCTTCTACGACGACAACCAGACCATGATCGGGGTGATTCGCACGGGCAAGAATCCGACTATGCGTCACTTGGAACGTACCCACGGTATCTGCATTGGATGGATGCATTCTATCTTTCAGGAAGGTTACGTTTCTCTTGCCTATGAGGTCACTGCCAAGATGTCAGCGGACATACACACCAAGTCGTTCAAGGATTCCGTGTCCTGGACACATGCGTGTCAGCTCATCAACATCTTTCCGCCGGATCTCATCGGCTCCCAAGAGATTATGGATCTGATGCGGCCTACTCATACCCAAAGCACGGATGAGAAGGGTCAGCAGCACTACTCGTTCAAGAGCGAGGTGCCGTGTTTTCCTTACACGCAAACGCCGATCCTCCCTCAGGTGTTGTATCGCGCTGGGTTGTCGAGTAAGGAAGGCTTGCAAGAACATGACAGTGTGGACCCCATCCTGGTTGTCAAGTTCCCGCGCATGTTGCGGGGGCCGCCTTCCGCGTTGCCGCCTGGTCGTTACCTTCGGTCGACTTGGATTCTTCGTGAAGGGCAGTGGCACCAGCTGGAGGATCGTGCTGCTATCCTTGACACACCGGGCAAGTTCGACCGCTATGTGGAGCGTGCTGTGTTTCAGTACCATCCGGTACGGGGGCATTTGCGCCCCGCCGCCATTGCGGACGTCCTTGCGCCGCCGTTTTTGCCTCCTCCTGAACCGCCTCTAGGCCAGTCTTATGTGCGCGCCCTGCCCGCCAAATGGCGAGCGGTGGTTGTCACACTGGCGCGTGCCATCCATGGGGGGTACCAGGGCTTTACATTGCACCAGGGATTTTGTTTCAACGGCCAGTCCAAAAGTCAAGCCTCTCAATTTGGTTATGACCAATGGTCGTCGGTGTACGAAGATGTATGGCATGATGCGGCGGAACAGAAAAGGGAATATCAAGGATATGATGGAGCAATTGTGCCTCACGTGGTCAATTTCGCCGAAAACAAGCCCAAGGAGGGTCTGGTGATCCAATTCCTCGACCACGATGGAAGGTTGGTCCATGCTTACAAGAATCCTTACAGCCGGTGGAAGTACCGTATCACTATCAAAGATGCTCCAAAGGCAGTGACGGTATGGACATTGATAGGAGTCGATGAGGAGAACTGGTGGAATGAGTATGCTCCAGGCAAGGATTGCATCGCCCAGCATGCTCCCGATTCTCACTACGACCCTGGGCTGCAAGTAAATGTTCTGAGTATGGGGCGAGAAGTTGACGACGCCATGTGCGCCTACATCTTTGATGTGGTGGAAGCAAGGAAAGACAACCCTAACTCCGTAATCTTCATTGGTGCAGGGGTGTTGGGCAAGAATTCGTGGCTGAGTCGGAAAATCGCTGACAACCCTGAAAGGGCCAAATTGCGGACAGACTACCCATGGGGGGAGGTCGTCCAAAGAATTGCGCGCAGAGCGGCATCATGGGGGTTCCAAATCATCATCGAAGTGCCTCCTCGAGTACCAGTCCAGGAAACCAAGCAGTACAAGGGACTTCAGGAAGATGCCATGTGGAAGAGCATCAAGATCCAAGGATGCACTCACGGGCAACGTTATACCTTTCGGGATCCTGTATCTCCCGAAACCGCCGTTGAGCTCGGCTACTGCAAGGATGAATGGGAGTACATTGCCGCAAACGTCGCGCTGCATCCTAAGTCGTCTGATGTGTGCTCGTCCAAACATTTGCACATGACTGATTCGGACGCTAAGGATCGATCTGATAAATGCGAGTTGACTAGCCAAATCTCCAGAAGATTGCTTAAAGCCTTGAAATTTCAGGCAACCGGCGATGGGAGATTGGTAGCCATGCCGTCGAAGGCTGGTGGACGAAAGCCAGACCGCATGATTGTTGACCTCTGTGGCTTGGGTAATGGCTACGCCGTGCCTAAGTCCACTAAGGGTTGCTCTCGCATAACTTGCAAGGAGCTGATCAGCTCCAAAGCCGATGAGGACAACCTTATCGGTATGATGAAGGATGCGTGCCGGAACGACCTGCGCACACCTGTGCTATTCGTGGCATCGCTTTTGCGATCAGGTGCTGGTCCTGGAAGTAGTGAAGGGGCTTGCGTGGGGGGTGAGAAACGTTCTGGTGGGAAGTACAAGGTTTTCAGAAGTGTCTTGAAATCTCTCAAACGCCTGCTGAAGAAGTGTGCGGAATTTTCCGACGTCTATTTTTCGCTTGACATGCCTTCTTCATGTTCATGTTGGTCTTGGCCAGAGTTGCATGCTCTTGTTTCAAGTGGCAAGGTGACGAAGGTTAAGGTTGATGATCATGTTGGTGCTGATGGCGATGTTGGTGGACGCAGGATCATGTTCTCTAACATGCCTGAAGCGGATCGTTTGGTGATGAGACCGGATGATTGCTTGGACCATGATTCGAAGAGCAGTTTGTCGCAGCGCATTGATGTCTCATGGCGGTCAATTGCGAGGAATGTTCGCAGCCTTGTTCGAGCTCATGTCAGTGTCAGTCATGTTGCACATGAATCTGAGGACATTGCATGGCAGCAACATCAGTGTGTAGACGCTGATGAAGGGGCTATTAGACAGCCCCAACTAAGGAACAACTAAGGTCTGACCAGACGGATCGGGGAAGGGTGCCTCTTACGGAGAACCCGGAACCGTGAAGTCGAGTAGGGTGTAGGGACTTCCCTCCTACGGAGGAAGGACCGAAACCCGAGCCATGGCTGAAAGCTACAATGCCTACGAGCTGGCCTTCGAAGGAGTGGACCACGAAGAAGTTTTCCCGTCTGGTGGGATGATGCGAACGTTTCTGAAGTTCCACAAGTTCCTGGAGATGTATTCTGGGGATTCGTCGCAGAGCGTTTCGCTCCCGCCGAAGATTACGAAAGACAAAGTGGTCGACAATGATCTCATTCGCACATGGGCAGCGTTCAAAGCACCTCCGTTGGTCTTGCTGTTCACGTGTGCAAATCTGTCGCCAGGAGGGGATCTTTCCATTCGAGTCCGAGAAATCCTCAAAGCTTGCTTATTTGCTGCCCCTGAGGAGTACATGGACAAACCCTATGGGGAGATACTCGCCATGGTCATCAAGTTTGGTGGAGGTCTCAAACACATTGTTGCTGACTACGAGGGGAAGTTCAATGCCATCACCAGGTTTATGGTGGATGAGGAAGTGATCCGCGATGATGCAAAATTGGCTGTAGTTGAACTGGAACAAGAACGAAAACAAGTTCGGTTCGACTTGAACACTGCAACAAGGAACATCGTCAGTGCGGACGGGTACTACAACCTCGCCGTTCTCATCAACTCCGTGGAGACGCCCTACCAGACTGTGACAGACACGAGAATTCAACAATGGTATACGGTGAATCAGGACTACTACCACAAGTTGCCTATGTCGGGTAGAGCACCTGACCAATCAGACCTGTTGGCGGAGCCTACGTTATGTAGGGTGTGCAAGCTGATGTACATGTTCGCAAAACACACTGGGTATGGACTACGGACCTACAACCAAGAATGTGCAGCGAGCAACGATGGCGCTACGCCACTCAACGTTCACCAGCTGGCTTTGATGATGCGCACAATGCCTCAAGGCATGGGACATCCGCTCGCCTTTGCGATGAATTCGCTCCAGGCTTTCAGTGTCTGTCTCCACGTGCTTCATTCCTACGTATCATGGGTTGATCCAGAAACTGGACACCCGCATTACAGATGGTCCAACGATGTGCTCCCTGATTCCGACTACACCACGTATTCTTTCCTCAAGCACCATGTGGATGCTGTATGTGCAGATCAGGACAGGAACGGCTTCCAATTGCCGGATGCGTTCCGTAGCTACACCTGGAATCAGTGCGGAGTTGAATCTGGGTATGTGGTCGACTGCTCTACCAAACGCGCCACGTTGAGCATATGGGAAGCAGAATTCCAACAGATGGGGGCACCAAGTCCGCTTATGCAAGATGATGGCCTATTTCCGCCCAATCTTCAACGGCATCCTAGCTGGGTATACTCAACGGGGAGAGTTGCGATGCCTACGGCAAGCAACCTCGAACCGGAAGGAATCGTGCACCCTGAGCATGGAAGAACGCCGGGACAATCGCAAGGATCCGCTGCTGAGCCTCGAGCCACCCCTAGCCACGGACCAAAGAGGGCAAGGACGGACGAGGCAACGGCATCGGCGTCGTCATCTTCTGCGGCACCTCCTCCACAACCATCGACTTCGCAACCGGAAGAGGAACCATCGCAACCGACATGGGAGGAAGCTCCAATCCCCGCTGGCGCTCAGGAAAGTTGGTACCATTATGTCAACATCGATGAAAAGGGCTGTCGCTCGAGCTTGCTGGCGACGACCCGTGATCAAGACGAGTACCCACCTACCATTGATGAGACGCCAAAGTTCGTGGCCAACCACGACGTGGGGACCACACCGATTCAGCATTACGTCAGAAGACTGGTGACCTACTTGGCAAGGATTCGTTCCGTCTCTCAAAGTGACGACAAGGGTCTCAACCTGAAGGTCTACGTGAAGCTGAGCACGAAGATGTGGTTACGGATGTATTCGCGGCTGTACCATGCATTGGCATTGGTGTCGTGCGTGCATCTTCCTTCTCCTCCAATGCTTACCTCGGCAGTGATGATCGAGGCAGACAACGATCTTGTCGACAACGATGAAATTCCGGCAGAAGCAAGGATCAACACCATGAACACGCTGAACGGATTTCGCAATAGTTTGGGTATGGGTGGCAAGCCTGATGCCGCGACTATGCGCTCTCAATGCACAATCCTCGTCCAAGACTTTGACATGGTCGCAAGGACCAGAGGATCAACGCATACAGTGAGAGAAAATCTCGTCATGCATGGATGGAGTGAGATCTACATTGTGAGCCCGTCGATCACCGCAGGTGCCAACTACAACTTCCAAGTCACAAAGGGATCGTTGGAATCTGTGAATGCGACATTGGATGGCTTGACTGAAGAGCAGCTTGCAACCGTCACGTTGCATTACCATCTGTCTCTCCAGGCGATCCTCATCGAGAACATATCATTTCCGATGAGTGAGGTCGGAGACGGAGCAGCGATTCGTGCTGACTTGCAGCGACAGCTCAAGGTCACGTACGTTGACCCTATCATTGCGGCAGGGAAGCGTACCACGCGCCCTCCAATTGTCAACATCAATCATGACTTACGGTTCGTAGGAGCAGCCAGCAATTACCTTCGACAGAAAGCTTCTATGTTCAACGGCTTCCACGCGCTGGGAATGTATATTGAACTGGAGTTGCGGGCCCGAGCATGCGTGGTGATTCATGGATCTTCGTTTTGGTCAAGAATGTATAGCCAGGCGAAACATGCGTCGTCAGGCGTGCATACACTGTCAGTCGAAAAGGTGCCACCACCGGACAATCGGGTCAGGTTCAAATTGGGCCTCGCTATCTACGAGAAGCAGCTGTTCTGCGAGAAGATGGTATCCACGTGCTTTGTTGAGGCATCGAAAGTTCGCTCATGGGACGAAACTGTCCGAACCGACTCAGTCGCTCACCCGTCGCTTGTCGAGATTTGGGAGGACAAGAGTGAAGTCAAGACGTCCACCAAGATTTCGCAGACATGGTTTACGGGGGAACAGCAGCAACAGATCAGGTCGGGTGCCCAGGGTGACACGGTCGCTGAATCGTCCACAGTCACCTGGCAGGATTTTGACATCGCCATGACCGTTCCCGAAGCCTACTACGACAACAGGCACTACTGGTTCAGGATCGACACCTATGCGACCCTGAACACTGGTTATGTCAAAGGGAGAACGTTCTATTGCCCTGGATGTGAAGCAATGAAGTTGGCTGAGTGCTACGCACAAGCCTTCTTCAAGCCGACCGGAAACGGGTATCCTGGACACTGCATTGGGTGCGCGCATACTTCAGCCTTGAAGATGCAGCATCAAATCGGCTCCTTCAATGACTTGATCACGTCCCAGAAGTACACCTTGGCTTGCGCAAAGCACCTTTATGACCTGAGGCTTCAATTCGTGGATCCTCGCGTGGACATCAAGGAGTTCCTCAAAGTTTGTGCGGAGATGGTCTATGAAGACATCGGCAAGACGGTTTCTCACTACGGTGGTCTCCGAATCACAGCCAGTCAGGCCATCGAGTACGCGGCATGGGGAAAGGCCAAACAGTTGGCGTGGGACAGAGGGTACGACTCCGAAGGCAAGACATGCTACATCTGCTACTACGATGCCGGGAACTGCGCTTATGCTGGTTTCATGAGGATGCTTTTGACTCCGGAAGAGCGCCAAGAATGCTACAGAGGGTCAGTCTTGCCCAAGGAAGAGCTCCTGGGTGACACAGTGGAGCTGGCGCTCGGGCTTCTTACAATTGCAATGAGACACCCAAGTCATTTTCCGAATTGGGGTGGCCTTGAGGGAGCAAATGCGTGCGCGAGGGGAATCGAAAGATCATTCTTCCGCTACGCGTCGGCCGAAGCTATCGAGCTGATCACGGTTGACTCCCCGCGCAAAAGGACACCGCCCAAGAAGAATGAAGCAGTCGCTGAGATCGTCAACAACATGTCCGCTGACCTCGTGATTGATTTCACAGTGATCGTCGATGGTGATATCTACCCTGTAGAGATTGCGAGAACCGACGAGACACAGGCCGCTGACAACGTCACGGACGATCCAGGGTTCTCAGTTGCTCCACCAATACCTGCACAGGATGTAGATGTGGATGCGCAACCCGAAGAAGAACAAGGTGCAGAAGGCCCTGATCCCAGGCATGCAATTCGTGAAGGATTTGTCGCGCAGCTTCAGGACTATGTGGGCGTACTCGCTCAGGGCGAAATGTCAGTCGGAAGCGACCGCATCACGTTCTGTGTCGCTTGTGGCAGTGATCTACACACTCTGCCCAATTGCACAGAAAATGCTGCAACCCGGGATCTGGTACTTCGAGGCGTCCAGATTATCAAGGAAAGTCTTCTTCGATATCCACGTCGAGTACCTACACAAGAGGCTGAGCCAATGGACGTTGACACCACAGATCATGTGAGTGTTGCATCCTCTGACCGACGACCCAAGGCCAAAGCCCGACCGCGACGCGGAGGCGAAGCCGTACGGGGTGATGTGGTCTTGATCCGTTATGAGAACAAACACAATCTCTGCACGGATGTGGAGAATCGTCGGGGCCTACATGATGCTTGTGGCGTACCACTGCAGGAATCGGGACCAGAGAATAGCCAGCGAGTGGTGGACATCATTGAGCAGCTTTCGGACCATCGCGACCGACGCCTACCTCAACGAGGAGACCGTCCTAGCTTTGCTTACGATGAAAACACTCATAGCTACACCAATGCAGGCTATGAATCCATCGGCGGCGGAAGGCCAATCCGGTGCGGGATTCTCGACCTGATCCCAACCAAGGGTGCAAGCTTCATCAACAATCGGTGGGACCTCGTGAACGAAGTTGTCCTTCGCAACATCACCCGTCAGCGCAGATTGAACGCGGATTGGGCGCTATCATGCATCCAATCTGACTTGCGCCACAGAATCGCCAGGCGCCCAGGCTCGGAATGGCTTGACAACAGGTGTCAGGTGGCATTCAACAGTGTCATCAAATGTGATGAAGGAGGGTGGGTGATGATCGAAGACTTGGTGAGGCATGAGCCACTATGGACCCATGAAAGCAGACGCATCACCGAAGCGGTCTCAAGGACCGATGAGCAACAGAAGAAGAGAGTGTACAATGAAAGACTTCAGCTATTGTTCCAAGGGAACATGATTGCAGCCACGAAACGCAACAAGGCCAAGATTCGGTTGCAGTTCCTGGGTGTGAGAGTGAAGGACCCCGGCACGGAAGTTCTTGGATCAGCAGGTTCGAACAGGTTGGTATCGGTTCAGGACCAGATCACGGAGATCCAGAACAACGATCATTGCCGGCATGGCCAGAGGTACCTGAACATATGCAACGGCTGGGTGAAGCCATGGGCAGTTCGGGCTACGAGTGGTCACTCTGCGCACTCAGATCCCCAGAACAACTTGCTTCAGTTGGACAAGAACAGGTTCGCAATATCTCCATCTATGACCCTCTTGCAACGTCTTGGAGGTGCGTTCCACGCTACGGCATGCCGCAACTTGGATTCCATTGTCACGCAAGGCATCATGCCTGGTTCGGAGGA
The DNA here is from genome assembly GCA_905221615.1 of Symbiodinium sp. CCMP2592. Lineage (NCBI taxonomy): Eukaryota > Dinophyceae > Suessiales > Symbiodiniaceae > Symbiodinium > Symbiodinium sp. CCMP2592. Next base: position 827,762 of record CAJNDT010001114.1, read on the forward strand.
CCCCGACGGGGACTTCGACCATAGGCGCCAATTCCGAGGCAACCAAGGTGGCAGACTCCACAGCTATTGGGGGGTGTTTGCGCCGTTCGATCACCGGAACGCAACGACCAAGATGCGAGTACATGGACGAGACGCCAAGCACATGCCATTGGCGGTCCTTCATGTCCCATCGCAGGACCTTGCACGAGAGGATGGACGTATCACAGACAGCGGCATCATGATCGTTGGTCGAACGATACCTTTCCATTTCGTCAAGGAGGTATGGTTTTGCGTCCCTGATCCTCGAGATACACACTCTTTCGCTCTGGTGGAAAAGATCTACGATGAACGGTTGGAGAAAGAGCTGGTGTTGGACTACAATGCATCACCGTTGCTTCCTGAGTTCGAGAGATACCGAACGCCAAGCAAGATCATGGAATTGCTTTGCGAGATGCCTCCTGGACCCCACGACACAAGCAAGGAGCAGATCATTCGAGACCTCACGACTGTCCTGGAGTCCCACAGGGAGAACACGGTTCGGCATCACTACATGGACAAAGGAATCAAGTTTGTCATCAAGAATTGGCGACCCGAAGACCTACGCAGAGACGAGGATGGACGGAGAATGAGGGTATGCCCGGCATGCTACAACATCGTTCCAGCATGTTTCTCCCGATGCACGTCTTGCTGGTCACAGTTCATTTCGAGCGGATATTACCAAGGTTCTCCACAACGGGAGACTCCTACGGAGATCCCCAGTGACTTCATTGCTCAGACAATGGAAGCCGCAGCAGCCGCAGTGCCTGAGGCGCCCGAAGAGGAGCAGGAAGCCATGGAGGTAGAGACCGTTGCGGAACCTGAAGAAATCCCAGAACCATCTGTCATCGCGGAGGACGATCCAGAACAGGAACCTGATGAAGAAATGGACATAGAGCCTGGAGAGGACTTTGATGACGCAGTACCAGAAGCAATTGCACAGGAACGTCGTCCCGTCTTCGTTACCGGCCAGTCTTTGAACATCGATCCTGAGCTACAACTTGCACGTACCGCCATGCAGCCATCCTACTATTCTGGAAAGCGAAATGCCCATTGCATTGACGCGAACATGACCGCTCTTTCGTACATGGCATACGTGGTATGCAGATCCATCTACAAGGCTTGGTCAGGATTCGCAAAGTGGGCGACTATGCCGTTGTTTCAGATGAGGGAAAGTTTCGCACTTGGCCAACGCTATGATGTGCTTGGAAAGTGGGGATCTTTGGCGGCAGTGGATAGGGAAACGGGTGTGAGCAAGGATGTGACTGATGAGGAGATCATTCGATTTGCCAAGGAACCTGAGAACCTCAAGCAGTATGATCCCAACGGGACTTACACTTTGAAGCGCTTCCGGACGAACCAGATGCTTTCTTTACTTACACGGGGAGCCAACATGATGGGAATTGGCAGGGACAACTTCAACCCTACTACTTACTTGAAGAGCGAAAGGGATGAAGATGTGAAGGCTATGCACTTTTGTTGCCTGAACGTCCTGTGCGAGGTGATTCCAATGGTGACGGGACACCAACAATTCTCAGTGCTACGACCAACGCCAACTGGACCAGTGGACTTCTTGTACATCGACCCCGTCGGTATTCTGCTGACTCATTCTGATCAGTCAGTCCAGACCATCGGCTTGCTGGTGGACCACAGTGTGCAAATGCCTGCGCATTTCATGGACAGATTGAACAGATCCAAGGCTGAGAGACAGCAAAACCCGACGACCAAGCGTACTGAAGCCCTACACCACATTTCGGCCGCTGACTATCTTCCTCCAGGTGGTACATCCATCCTGGACACGCCTGTCACTACGGAGGAACGTGAAAGCGCTTCTTCGTCCAAGGGACCTTCAAAAGGGCGTGGGAGAACCGGAGGTGAGCAACATGGAGGCTGGAACTCCAACTCCTACTACGACTACACCGCCGGCAAAGGCCGAAACAAAGGCAAGGACAAGGGAAAGCATCGGGAACAGTATCCAGAGGAAAACCTCCGGCCCTGGGACCGCGATCCTGCGACCACGCGAAGATGGAGGTGAATCAACGCTTGGTCTTCCTCGCCTATCAGTTCGTGACCTCTGAGCTTCGCCCATGGAATGCCATCGCGAATGCTTCTTTCTTCGGTGACGCCTGATTCGTTTGTCATTTCAGGGGATCGTTACTGACGTAGATGAGTGTCACAACGTTTCTAATTGGGATGCAAAGCTCTGATTTTCAATGTCAACGTTGCGGCGGAACATTTTCTGTTGTCCTATCGTGCCATCTTCCGGGTGAGCAGCGTCGGAGACGCAACTCATGGGGGGTGCGAACGGACTGCGATGCCTTGTCAAGTTCTAAGGTGTCACTATAAGAGCTGTGAGCAAGACCGTGTAAAGTGCAAGAGAAGGGGGCACGCTACGCGTCCCTCGACTCTAGGGGGCATGCTACGCATCCCTCATCTTTACCTTTCTATGTGACCGCCAACGCAACGTTTGGCTCAAGTCAATGCCCATAGCTAAGTGCTATATGTGTCTTCTATCCTGAGCAATCAGAGCTATCCCGTTGCACAGACGAACCGCCGCCGGCAGTGAGTGCAAAAGGAACGGCCGCCGGTTCTGCCTGCATAGGATCGCACGTGTGGAAGTAAGAGGGAGAGACAGGGTCCAGTCTGTGGAGAGTGCTAGCCAGCCACACCTACATTCATTACAGCTCTGGTGGGGAGAGCAGCAACCAAGTCGAGATCAATCCCCCACGCAGAAAATGTTGTCCAGAGAACTGAGGACAACTCGGATCCCTCTGTGATGATCACCAAGCTCCAGATCGGCAGTCACGGTGAAGAGGCTGCGACTGATGAAGAGATTGCCTTGGCGAATGCCCTCGGCGTCTACGGTCTCGATCTGGAGATTGGTCGCACCTCTAACGAGGATGCTGAGTCTAGCAAAATCTTCAAAGACATTGAGGAGCTCACTGAAGAAGAACTCAGCAAGCGGCCCCGATTCTACGCGAGGGGATCTGTCGGGATTCAGAATTTGATGAGGGAAATGCAGTTGGAGGAGGCCAAGAAACCACCTGTTCCTCCAAAGGCGCGGCCCGCTGACGCGGAGCCTAAGGCAACTGGTATCTTACCTTTGGCCACGAAGGCTCATGCTGTACCTCCTGCCGTGCCGCAGGCTGCATCCTCATCGTCGGCGTCTGGCACACTCCCGCCTAAGGAAGTTCCTGGGAAGTCTGCATCGTCTGGCGCAAAGCCTACTGAACCGTTGCAGCCACCGCCTCCCAAGAAGATGCCTATCACCGCTGTGAAATCGGCACCTACGCCAAAGGCGGAGCACGCTGCCAGTGACAAGGCAGAAGCGTCACCTCCCGGAAGGGATGGTCAGTTTTGGTTGTCAGGCCCGGACCTGCCGCCCTTCGCGTCTGATCATCGACACCTCAGTGAGGGCCAGCGCTTCAAACTGGGCAAGAAGTGTGCATTCGTCCTTAGAGGCTTCACCAACAAGCCCGAGTACGGCAATAGAACGCCGACAGTGACGATCCGTCGGAACGACCTCTCGATGGACTGGGAAGAGTTCATCGATGCCCTTAGCCAGATCTGGAACGGGCTCAAGGTCTCCCAGATCTTCGAAGTCTTTAAGACTCCAGTCGACGGGAAAGCCCGCTACGAAGTGTACATTCAGAAGCACAATGATCAGGAATTTGACGTGCTTCGAGCTCGGGCTATCCATGGGCATTGGTCGGGGCTCTTCGGTGACGATACCGAACTCGCCGACATCCACTCCGTGGTGCATTCCTTTGTGCCATGGGACGCCAGTCTAGCGACTCGGCCTAAGATTCATCCGTTCGACACTCCCAGGAGTTTGTCGATTTCCCTTGCAAACTGGGCTACCACGGCACCTTCATGAGGCACTTCCCAGATATCATCAGATACGGATTGTTGCCAGGTGGTGCCGCGCTCCACGAGAGTGGTAGCAGAGCTTTTGTCATGATGTCAAAGCAACCAGAATGGAAAAGGGATGACAATGCGGGCCTTCGCGAGGCGGCGGACGTCGAGTTCGCCATCGATCTCCAAATGGCCGTCTTGGACGGCGTCCGGCTCTTCGAGACTCGCTCCGGGGCACTGGAGACGCCAGATTGGATCAGCAATCGATATCTGGTTTACGCTTATCAGCGGGGCACAGCAGAGCCTGTGTGGGTCAATCCGGCCTACCAGGCGTTCCGTCGGAACATTGACTCCGCTCTAGCGAGCTGGAACAAGGATGGAAGCCACAAGTACATCTTTGGTCCAGATCAATTTGCCTTGGAGCAGCACAACTGTTTTCTCGACTTGTTGGAAACCGCCGAGAATCTCACCATCGCTGAGTGGGCACCGGTCGCAATCGACTGCAAGACCCCGTTTCGCATTTCGGCGGACATCTTGAGCGAGGTCGGCGAAGAAGTCATCGAGCGAAGGAAGAAAGATGACCAGCTCATCGAAACATATGACGGCTCGCTCGGAATCGGCATCCACGTCTGGCCATCCATGGAAGGCAAGCGGATCCGACTTCGCCAGAGGATTGAACCGAGGCACTGGATCAAACAGGAGTTGGTACTCTACCCCGGGTACCATTGCAGCTCGTGCAATCACAAGTACATCGACGGAATGATCTCCTGTCCAGGTTGCCAACGTCGCCTCATCGAGATGACCGACCTTGCGATTATCGCCGAGCCCGACAGACTCCGGCGAAGCGCCGCCCGAGAGGGCAGGCAGGTCAACATCATTGACTTGCAGCCATCCTCGGGGCTCAAGCACGCGCGTGTGAAGATTCAAGGGCCAGAAGAAAGGGAACGAATCCAAAGCACAGCGTCTGGCATCCGCCAGAAGGTCCTCAATCAGCAGAAGAGAGCGGAGAAGCTCCACAACACCACTCCGCAGGGGCAGTACAGTGTGGACCCCATCACTGCTCACAACTACGCCAAAATGGGTCTCAGCTTTCACACTGTCGAGGCGCTGCAACGCTTCGCTAACGTGAGGCTTCCTGATCCTCAGGGCAAAGGAAAAGGGCATGGTTCGTCCACCTACTATGATGCCACTGGAAAGGTTGCCCTCCTCTGGGTGACAGGCCAGCTTGAGATCGACCTCCTCACGGAGTGTCTGTTTTGTTTTCATGATCGGTTTTACACCATCAATGAGATTGCAGTTCTCATCAAGGCTGTGAAGTCGAACCAGCATGAGTTTTCCATCCTGCAGTACGATGGGGAGAAATACATCGTCGTGCAGAATGAAATCTTACCGATCATGGCCGAGCTGGCTACTTTCTTCAAGGCACAACTGCCGCTGAGCCGGACAAGGATCGAGAAGACAAATCCTTCTCTTCGCACCCAGAGAGATCTGCAGGTACCCGCTGAGGCACAGGGACTTGGCAAACGTCAGCTCAACGAGTTGCTGGCCAATACCCCTTACTATCGTCGGTACCAGCAGTACTACATGGACAAGCGCATCGGGGAGAGCGGCCACGTGAGGTTGACCACTTCGGCACCCGCGTCCGAACGTCGCCCACCTGAGCCTCCGGCATCTCCTGCACGACGAGGTCGCAGCTCTGACGAGCGTGCATCGGGTACAGCAGAGCGCAATCGCACAAGGTCCCCGATCGCCAGACATCGTCCGACCGAGGTCCACATCCGGACCAACCCTGGAGATGGAGCGGGCTCATCTACCGATCGCACCCCTCGGGAGCCTGCGATGCCGCCGCCCAGGCGTGTGGCACGTGATCCGTCCAGCTATATCAGTGACGCGGATTGGGATGCAATGCGTGCTGGTACAGGCTTCAGCAGTCCAGCACCGGAAACGGTTGCTCCCGATACCACTATGGATGGAACAGTGAGCGAGACACCGTCCTCTGCTGTTGATCTTGGCACAAGGCGCGAATGGTCCGAGACCTACCGCCGGCGACCCCATGACCCACCGACCTTCGGCGTATTCTTCGAGACGAGAGATGTCCCCGACCGACAGGTCCGGATGCGTGAGACTGTTGTCAACTTCTTTGAGCAGCTCAGGGTCGCAGGATTGTTGTACTCAAACTTCGTGTTGGGGAACGATCTTTCCGGCAACATCATCGATCCTTCGCTTGCCAGGCGAATGGACTGGCACCGCGTTGACATGTACCAATGGGCGGTGTTCGCTGCGATGACCGAAGACTACATCCAGCCTACTTCAGTCGTGAATGCCATTCCTACTCATGGCAACCCACATGGCTTCACGATTCTGGACACCTCTCATGCCCAATGGTTCTTGTCAGGATGGGTCCATGAGGTCTACAACTACAGGACCAACCGCCGTGACCGCATCTACTGAGGTCATCTGATCGACGGCCCATTGTGCCGAGCTTGATCACCTCCCTAACGGGATGGTATTCTGAGACATTTAGATGCCGTCTGGTTAGTAGTGAAGTGAGATTTAAGCGTCGGCACCGCCCTAACGGGTTGGTAGCTAACCTTCTCGTACAAACAGCACAGGGCGCAAAACATCGGCCGCATAATTTGCTTTTGTTGCAAGTTGTTTTCGCTGTCACAAAGTGATATGCTCACGACGGTCTAGTGACTAGTCTTTCCTTCCATCGCCTTCGCCTCAACCGTTGCACTAAGATGCGCGGGGGGTGTATTTTGTGGAAGATGTAGCTAGTCACCTGCACCTACTGTCGTTCATTGGCTCAAGAAAATATGCGTCTGCATTCAGGCTGTTCTGCCTGTAAACATAGAGGAATGGGGTACAAGTATATCTACTATTACTACCATTCTTCCATTCCCTACTGGCCAAAGGCAAGTAAACCCTGGGTTTTAAGTAGGGTTATAAGTAGTATAACTCCAGTCATGACCCATATTAGGGGACTTATAACCCCTTATAACTACCCATGAACCTCCAAGTAGACCCTAAACCCTCTACCCTTATCAAATCCCTATAGATCCCTTTAAAGGGGCCCTTAAAGGAACCCTAAACCCTAAACCCTAAGCCCTGGCTTAAGCCAGATCTTGTCAGGGACTCCAGCCCTCAGGGCTCCGCCATGACTCGGAAGTGTGCGGAGCGCGGAGCAGGCTGAAGCAAGGATGGCCAGCGTTGAGGTCATTGGGCGTTTGTACAGGAGCCTAATGTAAGATGCCAGGATAGAGATAAATCGTAGATCTGTTTTGTAGATAGTTAGAAGTTTAGCCAGAAACATGATGACTTCAAGAAAGCTCCTTGACCAGAACTCAGGTGATGCTTCCTTACCTGCCTTATGGCTACGGGCAGGCTAGCATGCCCAATCTGGTCGCCCAAGCCGTCGGCCCCTTCCTCTTTGAGGCAGCAGCGTGTTGGCCCCAAGACACGCTAAACGCAAGAAAGAGATGCTGTAAGGGTGGTGCTGCCGACTGCTTCACGGCACTTCGCACCCGCAGGAGGTGTTGCTGGGATACTGCATCTGTGACCTATGGACTGGAGACGGTCGATACGTGGGAGCCTTTACAGCACAGCACCACCCCTGCCTGGCGCTCGCTGAACGACGATGTGTCCTTGGTGAACTGGCTCCGGGAAAGGCCGAGTTCCGCGCGACTGCGGCCCACGCAGCCGATGGCCTCGTGCGTGCAACAAGGCTCCAGTCTGCTTCTCAGCTGGCTTCGAAGCCTCAGAGCCTGCCTCAAAGACACCCGGTGCTCCATCCCAACTCCCCCGACTCCTCCCCTCTCCGGCCTTTCGAACTCCAGCCTCTGCGCTCCCCTGTTGCTTAGTAGCTGAGTGGATACACTTTACACTTTTGGGGATAATACGGCCCTTTATGAAACTGAAAGTGTACACTTTTTGGGGCTTATGAACTCAGCAACTAAGGCTGAGCCTCTCGATGATGGACGCCTACGCGGATCTCTGGAGTTATTGGAGCGGTCGCACGCCGAGCGCCGCCTCCAGAGAACCCAGAGAGCGCTTGCACGCGCTGCGAGGCAAGGGCTTAGGGGCGAGTTCCTTTAAGGGTCCCTTGTAAGGGATTTAAAGGGATTCTGTAAGGGTAGAGGGTTTAGGGCCTGTTTGGAGGTTTATTGGTGGTTATCAGTAGGGTTTAGAAGTCCCCTAATATAAGTTAGAAGTATAGTTATCCTACTTATGACCCTACTTTTAACTACCCACGACCTCCAAGTAGAGCTACTATACTTGGAGGTTTATGGGTAGTAATAAGTGGGGTTCAGACGTCCCCTAATATAAGCCATATAGGCGGTAATTATAGTTTCCTACTTATAAACTTATAAACCCTACATATTTTATAACTACCCATGAACCTCCGAGTAAGGGTGTAGGGAACTGGTTAGTATATGGTTGATCTAAAGTTACTAGAGGGGCTACAAGAGTCATTGCTAATGGGTTGCCATAAGGCTTGCCGAATGTCGCCATGATGCAGGGGCTTTGCAGCGTCACAACACTCATCTGTGGCAAGTTGCAGCTGCCAGCATCCAGGCAGCCACAGTCAAAAGCCCCCAGCCCCCAAACCTTGAACCCTGAACGCCGTTTAGGATTTCAGTTGTTTAGAGTTTAGGGTTAGCCCAAGTCGGGACAGCACGAGTATATTTAAGGGCTGATTGTAGGATTGTGCCAACGTAGGGGCTGATTGAAGTATTGCGCTCATAAACATGTCCCTGTGGATAAACATTCCTTTAAGTTCTGCGATTTTGAGGCATACCCTTTGCCCAAAACACAAGGCCCACCCGTTTTAATTAAGATAAACCCTAAGCTCGGAAACTGTAAACCCCAAGCCCCAAGCCCTAAACTGCAAACCCTAAAAGCCCTTAGCCCTACCCGAACCCAACCCAGCCAAGGCAGGAGACCCTGGAAAGGTCGACCTGTGATCCGCTTTGGGGCCTCTTCGGGGGAGAGGCAGCGCTGCATGTATAGTTGTTTCTGGGTTTTGGGTTTGGAGTTTAGACTTTACGGTTTGGAATTCTGCAGGAATACATCCAAAAACCTGCTTCTAGTTATGGAGGCCCCTATGTCGTAGGGTCTTCTCGTCCGTTTGGGGTTTGGGGTTTCAAGCTGATGCAGTTTAGGCTTCAGGGTTGTATTTCGTGATCCCGTTTAGGTTGGCTACTTTCTTTTGCAGCCCATGTAGACTCGAAAAGGCCCCCTGCAGCCTTGCCCCCAGAGAGGCCGACCACTTACAGATTCTTCTTTATATTTTATATGATAAGGTACTCCTAGTTCTCGGAAGCTCCCATATGATATTATATTATATCTTATTATGTCCTATTATATCTTATTATACTATATGATATTATACTTCAAGCCATACTAGTTTGTACCAGCACGTGCGTGAAATAATGCGGCCTGCGACTTTCATCCCTCAACCACCATACATGAATGTGCACCAAAGGGTTGAACCTCCCCAAATATACTTGTAACCCCCGATATAAGTTTCACTTTAAGCGTAACCCTGTGGAATCGTTGGGTTTCAACCGCACTAAATATGCTGAACCTTCAACCTGCAGGTACCACACCATCGCCGGGATATTGGAGAACTACTGTCGAACATCTCACGGAAGCCGCCTGATCTACGTCGAGGTAGGCATCTTCGAGGGAGACACCTTGGCAGTTTTACGGTTTCAGGTTTCAAGGTTTTGTGGGTATGGGGTTGTCTGTTTAGAGTTGCAGGGATGTTCGGGTTTTAGGGTTGTGAGCTCAACCCCTGAAGCCTGAACGCCCAAACTTAGCCTCAAGCCTCAAACTCCTAAACTTCTAAACCCTACAAGCCCCTACACCCTTAAACCGTGCGCATACATACATGTAGACATATATTCATTCCTACACACACCCACACACCACAAAAACACGTATATGTGCTTGCTGCATACATACATACATACATGGATAACATACATATGGATGTACATGGCTGTCTGCATGCATGCATGCATGCATGCATGTTTACATGCATACATACCTACATACATACATACATACATCCCTGCATCTCTACATCCCGACATCCTTACATCCATACATGCATATGCGCATGCATGCATGCATACGTGCATGCTTGCAATCATACCTAGCTACCGACCTACCTGACCTAGCCTAACCTATCTACCTACCTCGCTACCTACCTGCGTATGTACACACATTCGCACATCGGACATCGACCCTTCCGTCCGTCCGTCAATCCATCCCCGCATCCATGCACGCATCCTGTCATTCCAACCATCCATGCCGCATACATGATTGCATGCACACAAGCATATATGCATACGTCCTTCCTTCCCTCGTCGCTTGCCGTCTTGCTCGGTCGTCAAGTTCACTACCTGATTTCTTGCTTGCTTGCTTGCCTCTTCACTTGCTTGCTTACTTACTCACTTACGTACCCATGCAGATATACCTGCCCAACAAATTTAAAGCCAAGCCCCGAGACCCTGCAGCCTCACTGCGCGCTCTCCAAGGACACCCCGCTGCATCTGGCCAAAGTGGCACTGCCAGCGATGAAGGATTGGGTGTCCTGCAAGTAGTCAGTTGGTTATCCGTTCATGCGTGCACACGCTCACGCACACGCACGCACACACTCATGTGCAACTGTGTGTAACTATATGAATGTATAAGCTTGCGTGCCTGTGCACATACACGTGCAGCTGCATGTTTGTAGCAGTTTACGAGCCGTCACGCGCTCCATCCACCTACTCATTTAGTCCGCGGTGGCACGGGTCATGAGGATCAGGGTTGACGCCAACTAACACTCGCCAATAGTAGTAATCTGAGTGTTGAAAGTAGTCGTCATGAGAGTGCTCTGCTGATGTTGTTGACGACGACGATCAGTAATGTAACAGGATGCAGCAGCTATTCGATGTGTCCTTTTCGATGATGCAGCCACTATGACGATGATGGTGGTGATGGTGCTGTTCGCGGAAGGGGAGGGGGACGACGAGGTAGAAATCAACTTTGAGGACAGTGCGTGATTGGTGATGTTTGTCTAGCTAAATATGATTATGAGCATCTTTTCACGCTTTTGCTCGGCTGTTGCCCGAAAGCCTGAATTTCAAGGGGTGGTCGCCCCGAAAACTTGAGGGTGCGGAGTCGAGAGAGTCAGATTCCTCGGCCTGTGGCATCGGAGGAGATGCATCTCGTTGAGCCGGACAGGTGGCTCCTGCAACTGGCAGGCGCAGCGAGCATGGACAAACTCTGCCCACTACCACTACTACTACTACTACTACTACAACTACTACAACTACTACAACTACTACAACAACAACAACAACAACAACTACTACTACTACTACTCCTACTACTCCTACTACTCCTACTACTACTACTACTACTACTACTACTACTACTACTACTACTACTACTACTACTACTACTACTACTACTACTACTACTACTACTACTACTACTACTACTACTACTACTACTACTACTGTCCCCACAGACTGCCGGAATTGCGGCCACGATCTTTTCTGCTCAGGTGCGCGGGTGGCGGCCACTGCGCAATCCCAGCGCTGGTCAAGCTGCTTCCACAGCCACTAGGATGCCCAGTAGTACCCTTATTCCCTTTTTAAAGGGATCTATAAGGGTTCCTTAAAGGGATCTATAAGGGTTCTATAAAGGGTTTAGGGTTTCCGAAAATTAGGGGCTAGGATGCCCAGTAGTACCCTTATTCCCTTTTTGTAGTCCTAGGTTCCTTATAAAGTTACCCAATACCAAGAAGAGAGGCCTTTTTATTCTTAGATTACTGGATATCCTAGGCCACGACTCGTTGATGCCGTTCACCCGCTCCACGCACCCACTCGGAGATGCCAATCCGGGTTCTCTGCGACCGTCCGAGGCAGCTCGTTTCGTCTGCCTCGAAGCTACTGACAGGCACGGCATCGAAATTTAAAGGCTCCGAGCTTTCGATGGAATCCCAAGCTAAAACAAGAGCAGAACCGAAAGCACGAGCATCACCATGAACCATTCAGCATCCACAGTCGGTAGCAGTTGCCACAGTAGTCGTTGGTGGTGATGACTAGGTGGTGCTTTCTTTATATAACTTTGGAGTTCTCATGGATGAACTGAAAGACCTGCCGCAAATTCTTGTTCTCTTGAGCACATCAATTTATCCCTGAGTCCTTGGCAACAGGATTGATGGACGGATCTTCCTCCATTTCGCGAACTCGACCATGGCTTCAACGCGATTTGTTCCTGGCAGCCTTGATGTGGTTTTTCTTGATGCGACCCCCGGGGAGTTTCAAGTGGTCCTACACCATCTCGAGAGCTTCTGGGCTCTCCTCCGCAGTGGAGGCATCCTGCTAGGTGGGAGTTTCCGAAAATTAGGGACACCTTATTTTGGGATCCTTGTAATGAGGATCCTACTATTTAGGGGAAACTCCCAGGTCATGACTTCTACCATGTCCACACAAGCTATGAGAAGTTCAACGACAATATTGGGGCTGCCCTGGCTTTCGCTGCGCGCCACGGACGCCATTTGTTCCTTGGTGCCGACCAGCTGTTCTGGATCGTGAAGTGAAAAAGACAGCGTTAGCCTGAGCCTGAAACGGTTTCACGACTGCTGTTTGTAGCTATTGGTATTTGTTATTCCGTCTAGTCGTTCTTGTCGTCTTCAGCGACGTCGTCGTCGTCGTCGCCGTCGCGTCATCGTTGCTAGCGGTCATTGTTGCTGTTCTGGCTATCTTTGGTGGTCCATGAAGAAGACGAACTGTCCCGGACTTTGCATGCCAAACCCTTCTGCATAGAAGCATCAACAATAAAAGTGTCCCCAGTGCGAGATTTCACGATGTTCTCCGCAGAGTTCTCTTGCTGGACAGGAGGGAGGAGCGAGGCGGTCTGCGGCCGAGGCGCAGGCAAGCAGACGAGCAACATGAGGGAGCACGATACCCATAGGCCCCATAGCAGTTCCTTTTTGATTTTGGTGGGGTTCATATATAGAATATAATAAGGTAATCCCAAAAAGGAACTACTTTGTGGCCTATGAGGAACTACTTTGTGGCCTATGGGTAGAGTACTCGTAGCAGATAGATATAGTCTTGTCTTTGTCGTCGTTGTTGTGGGAATCCTCTGTCCTCACCTTCGTACGTAGTCGTCTTCGTCCTTCGACATCGTCTCTTCCTCTGCCTTCCATCGGCACCGGTCCCAGCTGGGCCCCAGCATCACCCTTCACTACCATCTTGAAGGCTTAAAGGGAACTCCAGAAAGTTGGAATATGGTTTCAGGGTAGGATACCTTATAATTTACCATAAAGGGTTTAGGATAATCATATTCCAACTTTCTGGCTTTTACTGTACAGCGTCTGAGTCCAGAGGCTCTTCACAGATCGCGGAAACCTCAAAACAGCCCTCCAGCTCCGACTCCTTCAGGAAGTACCGAGGAACCCAAAGTAAGGAACAAAGATTAGCCCAAAGGCTACAGCACCCGAAACACAAGCCATCAACACCAAAATACTCAGATGAATTCCCCGTCGCCCCAGTCTAAGTTTCTCACGCCCATCCCCGAAGCAGAGATCACCAAGGCCTGATAAATCTTTCTCCCCAAACCAGAATCCCGACCCCTGAATCCGAAGACATGAGCCACACCAAAGCTCATATCCTCAAAGCCGCCTTTTTCAACGGCAAAATCCCGACATCCACACCTTCCCAAACAGATCCCCATTCTCATGAATGCTTAGATAAACCCTAAACCCTAAACCCTAAATGCGGCAGCCCCAAAATTTTCAGCCCAAGGCCCTCCTAAACCCTGAACCCGAAAGGCCCAAAATCCCCGAGACCCCAAACCCAAAGCCGAATCCTAAACTCCCCGCATCTTCCGCGTTTAAGGAACCCTATAGATCCCTTTAAAGGACCCCTTTAAGGAACCCTATAGATCCCTGTAAGGAACCCTATAGATCTTTTTAAGGAACCCTATAGATCCCTTTAAAGGTCCCCTTTAAGGAACCCTATAGATCCCTGTAAGGAACCCTATAGATCTTTTTAAGGAACCCTATAGATCCCTTTAAAGGACCCCTTTAAGGAACCCTATAGATCCCTGTAAGGAACCGTATAGATCCTTTTAAGGAACCCTATAGATCCCTTTAAAGGACCCCTTTAAGGAACCCTATAGATCCCTGTAAGGAACCCTATAGATCTTTTTAAGGAACCCTTTAGATCCCTTTAAAGGACCCCTTTAAGGAACCCTATAGATCCCTGTAAGGAACCCTATAGATCTTTTTAAGGAACCCTATAGATCCCTTTAAAGGACCCCTTTAAGGAACCCTATAGATCCCTGTAAGGAACCCTATAGATCTTTTTAAGGAACCCTTTAGATCCCTTTAAAGGACCCCTTTAAGGAACCCTATAGATCCCTGTAAGGAACCCTATAGATCTTTTTAAGGAACCCTATAGATCCCTTTAAAGGACCCCTTTAAGGAACCCTATAGATCCCTGTAAGGAACCCTATAGATCTTTTTAAGGAACCCTATAGATCCCTTTAAAGGACCCCTTTAAGGAACCCTATAGATCCCTGTAAGGAACCCTATAGATCTTTTTAAGGAACCCTATAGATCCCTTTAAAGGACCCCTTTAAGGAACCCTATAGATCCCTGTAAGGAACCCTATAGATCTTTTTAAGGAACCCTATAGATCCCTTTAAAGGACCCCTTTAAGGAACCCTATAGATCCCTGTAAGGAACCCTATAGATCTTTTTAAGGAACCCTATAGATCCCTTTAAAGGACCCCTTTAAGGAACCCTATAGATCCCTGTAAGGAACCCTATAGATCTTTTTAAGGAACCCTATAGATCCCTTTAAAGGACCCCTTTAAGGAACCCTATAGATCCCTGTAAGGAACCCTATAGATCTTTTTAAGGAACCCTATAGATCCCTTTAAAGGACCCCTTTAAGGAACCCTATAGATCCCTGTAAGGAACCCTATAGATCTTTTTAAGGAGCCCTATAGATCCCTTTAAAGGTCCCCTTTAAGGAACCCTATAGATCCCTGTAAGGAACCCTATAGATCTTTTTAAGGAACCCTATAGATCCCTTTAAAGGACCCCTTTAAGGAACCCTATAGATCCCTGTGAGGAACCCCACCCTCCTTTGAGAAGAGATCCCCCAGGATCTGCACCTTCCAGACACCTGTCGAGGAGTCGAAAGAGCAGGCCTGTGATTTAGCAGCTGAGTATGTCACCTTTAACCTTGTGGGTGTTCTCGCTAGGGGTCGGGGGAGGGTTTAGGGATTTTCATACTCATTATTGTTGTCATTTATTATTATCATTCGTGTTGTGACAACTACTCTTTGCTACTGTTTCATTGTTCTTGTTGCTGTGTTGTTCACCACTGTTAGCTTGTTGCTACTATCATCAGTATATGATGTTGTTGTTGCCGTTGCCGTTGGTGGTGTTGTTGTTCTTGTTGCTGCGGAAGCCTTAGAAGGGGCCCCACCCTGTAATAGTGACTATAAGGATTATATTAGGGCCCCATTATATTCCTATTATACCACTGCGGTTGATGGTATAAATCCTGAATTACCCATAATAAGGGATATGCCATAATTCCCGTAGTTTAGGGTCCTTAAGGTAATGCAGGATTTCCATCATCAACCGTATTACAGGGTGGGTGCCCCTTCTAACGGAAGCCTCTGCTCGCAGGTTGGTTCACGCGAGGCCAGTGGTTTTGGGCTTGGGAGTTTTGGGAGCGTCGGGCGAGGGTTAAGGCTTGAGAGGTTAGGGATTTGAGAGGGTAGGTGTGTTAGTTCAACGGGTTTCCCAGCTTTGGGAGCTTTGTTTGCTCTGTGGTTTTCGTTCTGCAGTTTTTTCATGGCTTTCGAGGTTTTGGGTGGTGGGTTTTCACCGCTCCATTCGCTCGCGTTTTTGGGCCTAGCTTGGGGATTCCGGAAGGGGCTGGGGCAGCATTTCTGGTCCGTGGCTGGTCTTGTTGCACCTGGTGTGCCTGATATCGGCTGACAGCGGTCTTGTAGCTCCCTTGCCTCCCCTTTCCAGCTAGGACCTAGAGTAGGCCCTGATTCCTGTTTTTTGGGGTTCAGGTTCCCTTATAAGCCCCTTTAATGCAAAAAGGGCACCCTTTTTATTCCTAGGTTACTCTTGGATGTAGCCAGTCTCTCAAACAGCATTTCTTGCTCCCGGCATCCTGCAACCATACTTGGAGGTTCATGGGTAGTTATAAGTAGGGTTTTAAGTAGGATAACTATACTTCTAACGCATATTAGGGGACTTTTGCCCTACTTATATCTACCTATAAACCTCCAAGTAGGCCCTACAACCCCGAACATGAAGTCCCGATGCCCCGGATCCCAACTCCTAAAATCCCAAGCCCCAGAAGGAAAAGGAACCCTAAACCCTAAGTCCTAAACCCTAAACCCTAAATTCTAAACCCTAAATCCTAAACCCTAACCTAAACCCCACCCCGAACAAAGCTATTCTTTTGACTTCGATCTCCCCAAGCCCCATTCTGGATGGCTGTGCAAATTAGGGTCTCTTTTAGGTTCCCGAATGATAACGGTATGGAGAATAGAATATCATGGTCCCTTTTGGGAAACCCATGTATTTCTATTCAATAGAACTATCTAGGGCTCCCAAAAAGGACCATGATTTTGATATTTAGTAGTCATCTGGAAGCGCAGCGCGCTGAATCGGATCAGTCGCCAGTCTGTCAGCAGCGAGCGGCGGCGGGGTGTGAGCCACAACGAGATGAGACTTTCGCCGGGGACCTAACATACGGTTGATGATATAAATCTTGCACTACCCATACTAAGGAGCATATCATAATTAGGGTCATTAAGGTAATGCAGGATTCATATCATCAGCCGTAGTACGCACTCTACTTCCCACATGGGAGTTTCAAACGCAAAAAAGCCTTGACGCGCCCTAAACCCTAAACCCTAGACCCAAATAAAGTACCCCTAATTGGATATATTGAGATATTGAGACTCTGAGTTTCGCAGACCTCTTGGGGCCGCTGCTTTCTGAAACTTTCATATACCTGAAAAACGACACCTGCGTCAACAAGTATAAGGCGAATGCCAGAAGATGCAGCGAGGACCCTGTTTCGCTTAGCCTCAATGGCAACTTTCTTTTAGCTTTCATGGTGTCCGCAGCAACGCTTCGTGTTGCATCGATTTGCGGGCTCGAGCCTCTCTTAGAACCTGCTCCATATCTCCCGATATCTTTCCGTTTAAAGATCTGTTTATGCAGTTATCTTCTGTTGATACTATTTGCTTATCTAGAATCTAGCATGGACATGTCTGTCGGTGGACACACACCTCGCGCCGCTGAGTCTGAGACCTCGAACAATCATATCAGGCCCGGATTCGTAAGGTTCCGATGCTCCAACCCAAAATGTCAGGTCTTTCGGCTCTAAAGATTGAATAATAACCCTTAAGCCCTAAACCCTACACCTTAAATCGCGATAAATAGCCATACCGAAGCTTGTCACAGGTGGAGCTACCGGCCCGCTGCAACAGGTAGAAGCGTCCGAAAATTTTGGGATGTAGTCCTCAGTGTTCATGGGGTCGTTTGGCATCCTTAAATGGCTTGAGCCCTACACCTGAAACCCTACACCCAACCCTGAAACCCTAAACCCGCAGGCCTGCAGGCTGCACCCTCGCCTCAGCAGAAAGGAGCGAGTTCTCCTTTTTCGGGCCCAGAGCGCGATATGCTTAAACCCCTCAAGCCATTTCTTTTGCTGGATCACCAATCTATTATTGGAAAAGAGGGAATTAGGCGAAGGGTATGGAACGACGGTGGAAGGGGAAATCCCGAGCCTTGACTGGAAAACCCTAAATCCTAAACATCCTGTGGATCACATGCAAGACCATCGAAAATCCCAGAGCTCGAAGGTAGGAGTCTTCAGCCCCGCGGATCAATGTCCCTTAAGGGTTTCGACCTGCCATAATCTAACGGCAGCTAGGTCTTGCAACCGTAAGGAGAATTGCAATCGCTAAAAGGCTAAAACACTGAGTCCCAAACGCTAAAGTCTAAATCCAGAGCCCCACACTCCTCAAGCCCTTATAGAACCTTCATGGAAGCTTCACGAAACCCTTAGAGCACCCCCACTTGTAGCATTGCTGTGCCCAGAAACGCCCCAACACAGCCTGCCACAACGCCACAGCCGCAAAATCCTTAGCATCCTGATTGCAAGGACCACGAAAGAGGGGACTCTCCAAACCCTAAGCCCTAGACCGAGGGACTCCTCCAAACAGACCCTAAGCAAGAAGCCTACCACGATTTGCTTTGAGCTTCCAAGGTCTGAAGTCTTGCAAAAAGCAGGACTCCACGCCGAAGCAAGGCCCGGAGATATGAAGTTTCCGAGAATTAGGGGATCCTTTAAAGGGATCCTTTGAAGGGATCCTTGAAAGTAAGGATTCTATAAAGTGTTTCGGGTTTAGGGTGTAGAGTTTCCGAAAATTAGGGGTACCTTATTTCGGGGTCCTTATAATAAGGATCCTACCATTAATGGTTCTATATCAGGGTCCCCTATTTTCGGAAACCCCCCATATCGGTTTAGGGTTTAGGATTTCGTATACCTTATTGTGCAAGGTTTTTGTTACTTCATACAGCCGATATGCTGTGACATCATGCTACACTTTGTTGATCTCTGCTCTAACACCATTGCCATACTGGTTCATTCTCTACTATAGCCCCCACTGATGCTCTACTTGGTTCTACTTGTATACTTTACCATGACCATAACCTAAACCCTAAACCCTAAACCCTAAACCCTAAACCCTATAACTCTACACGAATCTAGGCCAGACCAGACTGACTATGCTTTTGCAGGATATTGTGCCGTGCTTTGGTTTTACTAAAGTTTACTGTACTTCATTGTGTTGCATTATCATACAGTCTCTTTGGGCTCGGATTTTCGCTGGAAGCTGTTTAGTGTTTGGTTCAGAATTCGGGGGTTTTGGATTTGAGTCGAGGGGGACATATTTCCGAAGCGGCCACGTGCCAGATAGGTTTAGGGTTTACGATTTAGGGTTTTGCTTCCATCTTTAACATCCTTTGAACCCTCCGGGGACTTGCAAGCGCGGTGTTTTCAGGACCGTCTAATACCCCAAAGCCCTTGCACCATTGTTTCCTACACTCTAGTCCGTAAAGGCGTCCTAAACCTCAGCCCTGAAAAGTGAGGCCTCAATAAAGGGGTACCAGTAGCAGCGGACACGCGGTGATGGTCTAGGTTTTAGGGTCCTTGGGCTCTTAGAAATTTGGGGTTGGTTTTGGTTCTTTAGATTTCGAGATGTATAACTTCAGGCTTCCAATCTTGAGCATGTAGGAATGTAGGAGTTCGTTCTTAGGATTTAAAGACCTAGAGTTCACTCGATGGGGTTCCAGATGGTGGGTGTAGTTTGTTTCATGTCTCGGGAGGTAGGATTCAATTTTTCGATCGCGGGGTGTTATTGTTGAGTTTAGGTAGGGTGTAGACACTTGGGGGGATCTAGCTTGTGTAAGGGCTTCAGGGTTTGAGGATTGCAGGGTCTGGGGAGTTGGTGTTGTTGGGATGATGCAGCTCTTCTCGGGGCCCCGAGGGGGACGAGAATAACCTCGCCACTTTTGGCGAGGTGGCTGCATCCTGGGACTACCGTGCGGCTCGAACCGCTAGCTGCAGACTGGGCTCACGTTGCTTTGGGTTCGGCGTTGGATGTGCCCGTGTAAATTGCCGTGACGTGTTTTTGAGCAAAGCTGTCACGGCTCAATGTGATGTCGGGGCTGCGACTTTTCTGGGGAACCACTAGCCCCCATCCAACATGGTCAATGCGTATGTCCCGCCGGTTCTACAGAATGCCGCGCCGAGGGTCCCGAAAAGATCGACCCATTGGACGGGCGCGCGTACACCTGCTATGAGCTGCACAGTTTTTATTCAGGACACTACCTGGGTCTTGAGATCATGGAATACTGGCACCAGGTCTGTGTTACGCCGCAGCAGGAAGCAAAGTGCGAGGGTCTTAGCCCTTGATGGCGAGAGCTGCGCTGGTGTGTGATGTGAGTGTCTACCTAAAGTGCTGATCGAGATTTCGTTGTACCGTTTACCTAAGGTGCCGATAGAGGCTTCATTGTCCGCTTAATTCGGTGCATGTTTCAACTTCATCAGCAGCACCCCAACCCTAGACCTAAACCCTTCACGCCAAACCCAAACCAGAAAACTGCAGATAGGTAGACCCGGAGCCAGACCAGGCAATCGGAAACGTGCACACAAGAAGTCCTCAACTCCACACCCTAAGCCCCTAAGCCCTACGGTTTGTAGGGTTTTTGGGAAAACCTAAACCTCTAGGTCCTTCCATCACTCACCCAAACCCCAACCGAGACGACGCCCTAAGTTACCCTTTCTTCCCAGGGAGAGAGCCGGGAAGGAGGTGCTTGCAGCAAAGCGCGAGGCTTCCCTGGGTGCTACGGTTGATGATATAAATCCTATTAATGGCCCTAAGTTATGGGAATTACAGTATATTCCTTGTTATGGGTAATGCAGGATTTATATCATCAACCGTACAGGTTTGTCATTCTGTAGAAAATCCGGCATAACGGATTTAGGGTTTAGTTCGGTTTAGGGTTTGGGTGCTAGAGTTATATGCTATATTGTAGCGCAAACCCTGTGCTACTTACTCACCGAGCCGATCTTCTAGGTATGAAGGCGCCTTTTTGAGGGGCTTGGGAGGAGCTTCGTGCTTTTGACCCGATGATAGTCTTTTTGAGCTATTGAGATACGTGAGGTATGCATATACCAGTAGACAGAAGAGTAGCTACATCTAGCAGAAAAGAGAAATAGCAAGCTAGCTAGCTGATTCACTAGCCAAAGAATAAATTAACAGATAAACGAGCGAATAAGCAGATAAATGGATCATTGGATAGATTGATGTTCACATACCTGCATGCATACATGAATACATACATACATACGTACGTACGTACATACATACATACATACATACAAACATGAAGCATACAAAGCCAGGAACCCGAATCCAATTATTCAGGTGCTTAGTCACCAGAGCCTTCCACAGCAAATCTCTAAATCCGGATCGCTATCCGACGCCCCCCCCCCCCCCGCTTGGAGATTCATGGGTAGGTACAAGTAGGGTTATAAGTAGGATAACTATAGTTATAACTCATATTAGGGAACGTATAACTCCACTGGTAACTACCCCTGAACCTCCAAGCACCCCCCTTCCACAACACACTCCACTCGGCCCACCCTCGCCCTGTCCCCCACTCCTCCCCACCAATACCAAAAAAAACAAAGGCCAGAGCCCCGGCGCAGAACGGCTTTAAGCTTATGAAGCTCAGAGCCTTGAAATCCTAAACCTCAAACCCCCAGCCCCAAAACCAAAAACTTAAACTCTGAACCTGTATGAAAACTGGACTTCACCGTCGGCGCCTGAACCCGAACCCGAGTCTCGGCAAGGTGATGGCGAAAGCAACCGCCGCGGCGCGCGCGGCGCAGAGCCACCCGACAGGGCATTGTGGCTAAGGGTTTAGGGCTTAGGGTTGAGGGTTTAGGGGAAGTCAGAAAGCGGGGGCTTGTTTCGAACGGCTGCCATAGGGTTGCGGGGTGGAGTCTAGCAGAGTCTTAAAGTTTATGGTATGCTACAAGGTGAGTTCAGAGCTTTGGAGGGATTGTAAGTGTTAATTAAAAACCTTGGAGGGAGTGTAAAGTAAAGGCTTTGGGAGTTCGGGGGTTCGATTCTCCTTCTTATTCGACCTGCTGGTCCATTCACTACTCTGATCGCGGCTTCGACTGCGAACTATACCAATGTTACGTAGGGGGTTTAGGAGTTTAGGGGTTGAGGGTTTGGGGTTGCTAAGCACAAACGACGCTGGGACGAATTTCACTCCGCATGGCGAAGCCGCCGAGACGCAAGCGGACTGCTGCTGGTGCTGCTCATGCAGTCTTACTGCCTGGGAGCTGGTTTAGGGGTTTAGGGGTTTAGGTTTTAGGGGTTAGGGGTTTAGGGTTTAGGGTTGGTAAGCTTCAGCACAAAATCTGGACTTACCATCAGAATCGCTCCAGGGTCCGCCGCCTCTACAACGGCCAGGGAAAAGGAAGGCTCCAAGACCATGGAAGAAGCCAAGGCCGCCATCAAGCTCGGGAGCACCGATTTTTTTTGAATTCTGCTCGGAGGGTGGTGATACCAGGAAGTGTGGCAGCAGACGATCGTGGAAGTGTGTTTGAGGAACAAACCCTTCTTGTGTGCACGGGTGTCTGAATTATGCTCCCAAACCCTAAACCCTTGTAGTGTAGTTTTCCGAGATCTCCCCCAAACCAGTTGAGCCCTAACCCCATTACAAAACCTTACGCCTTAAAGCAGTCTAGGTCCTAAACCCTGGCCGTAAACCCTCAACCCCTAAACCCGAAGCCCTGAACCCAAAAGGCGGACAAAGGTCCAAAGCCCCCAATACAGGGGCCTAAATCATTACCTATACTATTTTAAGGGCTCCTCACTATAAGTATAATGGTAGAATGGGCCCCAAAAACCCTATTCAAATTATTAAGGCCCCCAAACCCTAAACCCTAAACCCAAACCCCAAAGCCCTCGGATCGTGATCAGACTTTCGTCGAATGCCTGTAAGCCCAGGAGACAGCACCACACGAACAAGGGAGAGGCAGTCGCCACCAAAGCGTGTCGGTAGCATGTAACGTTAGTCGGTAGTCGGGGTTTCTAGCAGTGGGATCTGGGATTTAGGGTTGAGGGCTCAAACTTGTGGAGTCTGTAGGGTCGGGGTTTTGTGACAGTAGGTTTAGGATGCAGGGTATTGGGTTTAGGGTTTCGGGGTTTAGGGGTTTAGGGTGTAGGGTTTAGGGCATGTAACTTAAGAGTTTAATTCGGCGCATTTACACTGCTTCTCCAAGTGCCTTCTTCTCGACTCTGCTGCAACATGAATTTCGTGTTGGAAAGCTCTCGTCAGTCGTTTCGTTGGCAGTTGGAGAAGTCTGCGAAATTTGGGTTCTGATTGCCCACAAACGTTCTTGCCTCGGCAAGGTGTGGATAGCAAGAACAAGCTTCTGGAGCATAGCATGCAAGAGTGTTCGGATCCCGTGCCCCTGGTGTGCCAAAGCACAACGCTTCGTGGTAGTTTTGTGGAGCTGACACTGAAATTTACCTTAATCCCTAACCCTTAACCCAAATCCTAAACCTGAAACTGGCACCCTCAAAAGCCCAGAAAATGCTACACCCCAAACCCGAAGCCGAGCATTTCTGGTTTCGGCCTCGCAGCATTTGGGTATTCTCTTCACCTTTCTGCGATCCCACTTGCCGCAGGCGAATGATAATGTACCTCGTGGGGTGTCGAAGACATCTCCGCCACAGTGCTGCTACCAGCAGTGCAGCGATAGCTTCAAGATCGTTTGCAACATGCGCACAAAAAGGCAACTATGGTAGGTGATAGCAACCATCGTCGTCGTATGACAGCAGGCAGTATCATCAGACGAATGCATGAAAGCGTAACAATCGAAACTAATGCTGATAATCGGTTTAGAGTAGTTGGCGGCATGGTCTTCGTCGGCTGCTGTTGTCATTCATTCGTAGGATCCCAAGCCTGCAGCCTAAACCCGGAACTCTAAACCCTAAACCCTAACCCTAAACTCTAAACCCTCAAACCTATAAACCCCAAAAGCCCTGACGTAAAAACTACAACTCCCCACACCCTGGAGCCTACAGCCGCAAACTCGAACGCCCTGAGCTCTAGAGCCGCAGCGTCCGAAGCCCTTCACCCTAAACACCCGGCCCCAAACCCTAAACCCTTGAGTCCTTAAATGAGAGTTTCCGAAAACAGGGGACCCGAATATAGTACCCTAAATAGTAGGATCCTTATTATAAGGACCCCAAACTCCTAATTTTCGGAAACTCTACACCCTGAACGCTAAACCCATTCTAGAACCCTCATAGATCCGTTTCAAGGATCCCTTCAAAGGGTCCCTTTAAAGGATCCCTAAGGTACCCCTAATCCCCGGCTTTGCTTTGTGGTTGGTAGTCGGTGGCTTGTGGGGCCCGGCCGTAGACTCCCGGGTGTTCAGGTTTCAAGAGCTGCCGCACTTCTCTCATAGAACCCTTGATATAGGTGGTTGTCAAGATTAACTTATCTTTTTGGGTACCTTAGGTGCCGTATTATATCAACGACCCAAAAGAGGGACCATAATTTTGACAACCACCCATATAGGAACCTGAAATGATTACCTCTACAATTCGGGGGGGGGGGGGGTTCCTTAGTACGTTTCATAGTATGATGGCCCCCAAACCCTATTCTAATTATTAAGGCCCCTGTTTTAAGACCCTCTAAGGTTTCGAGCCGCCGACCAAAGGCTAAAACTCAAAGGCGAACTCCCCTCATACCCTAAACACGGTTCTTGTTAAGGAGTTTAGCTTAAGTTACCACAATAGGAAACTATATTATTTATATAGATCCCCATTCTGGTACCCTAAAGTCCTTAGCAAGAACTCAGTAAGCCCTCTAACCACTCCACCCTTTTTCCCGCAGCATTGAACTCTGGCAGCCAATGTAAACCCGAGCCCTACACCCTGAACCCTAAACCCTGAGCTCTAAACCCTAAACCCTAGACCACGCAAAACTTAAGGAAGCTTCAGCCCAGGCTCCCGACCGAAAGACACTGAACTCTGAGACGAGACGTTCTGACAGCAAGCCTACAAGTGGGGTTATAAGTCCCCTAATATGGGTTATGGCTATAGTTATCCTGCTTATAACCCTACTTATAACTAAACCCGCAAAAAACCGCAAAACCCTTCAGCTCCAAACCCTAACCCCCGACCCAATGCCCCAAACCCAAGCCTAGCCTCACCCCGGGACCCTAAACCCTAAACCCTTAAGCCTCAAACCCTAAACCCTCAAACCTCTAAACCCTAACCCCTAAACCGAAAGCCACTAAACCCTGAACCCCAACCCCAAACCCTAAACTCTAAACCCCAAAAACAAAAAAACCCGGACGTCCTTGCCGCCCGGCCCCCCCCCCCCCCCTCTCCGTCCTGCCATGGGCACCGAGCCGGAGGCTTCAGCCTTTCAGCTCGAGCCTCGGCTTGGGGTAGCAGGGGCCTGAAGAAGTGCATACACACACTCACATATATACATATATATATATATGTATGTATATATACATATATGTATGTAAGTAAGTATATATGTATCTATAGGTATATACACACAGAAAAATGAGTCAAATATTCATACACTGAGAAATTCATGCATACGTGCGCATACATGTCTACAAATAATGAATGTATATGTACATAGAAATATATACACATGTAAAAGGCATCTATCTGTCTGTCTCCCATCTATATATCATATGCTAGAATTCAGATGTCTTAAGGGTTGTTGATTGTGTCTGTCACTGTCAGGTTTCTGGGCTTCGGAGTGTGTTCAGGCCTTCAAGCTTGCCCGCCGTTGACTGATTTCAGCGTAGATGAGTTGTAGTGAATGGAGGAAGTTTGTGACAAGCAGCCATGTGCTTGGTGCAATGGAGTTGAACAGCTGGTCTCTGGCAGGAATAGTAGTCGTCGTAGCAGTAACAGTAGCAGTGGCAGTGGCATGGTTTCCAACCCCATGAACGACACCACAACTGGAGTTGCGCGCAACAAGGTGTCCGATGACATTGCAGAGTCCGGCCTCAGCCTTTGTGCGTCGCTATCCCAATGTCGCAGCCCGAAAGGCGATGTTGCTCTGGCTTCGCGAGAGGACAGCTCGAATCAAAGACCTGTCGAAGTTTGTGCAAGAGCGACCGGAAGACAATGCCACGCTTCTTCAGCTGTACCCGGCACTCAGCGACAAAGGCGGCCGCGTCTTCTGACGCCCTCTCGTCAGGTGACAATGAGGCCAGCACTCCGTCGGCACGGTTGGACGGATGTGCATGCAGCCAGCGATTTCAATATAGGAGTTCAGGGGCTAGGGCTTTAGGGGTTTGGGGATTTAGGAGTTCGTGTTCAAGTCTTCGGGCTTTAGGGCCAAAGATGGGCTTAGTTAAGTAGGGCGCAAGGCTGCGGCTTAGGTTTTTGCTGGTCTTCACGACTCTTAGGGCTTTTGAGGGCTTTGTAGGGTTTCAGGCTTTTGGGGCTTTTAGGGTTTGAGGTCTTTGGGTTTGTTTGGGGGTTGTGGCTTAAGCGCTCTTCGCCGCTAAATTGCTGTCGCCGGTCGCTATAGAATTTGTACGGCGCCAAGACTGCAGTTTCAATAGTAGGAGTGGATAGGTCGCTGGCCACAAGAAAGCTCCATCCGCGCCCAAATGGGGGGGGTCTGGGGTTTCGGGTTTTGGGTTTAGGGTTTTTCCGGATCAGGGTGTAGGGTGTCGGGTTCGGGGACCTTGATCATTAGAATAGGGTTCCGTTAAAGGGGTCTAAAAGGGTTACTATAAGGGATCTATAAGGGTTCTTTGATGTACGGGCCTTAATAAGTAGAATAGGGTTTTGGGGCCCATTGTATTATAACTACAACAAGGAACTCCCCAAAATAGTATATATAGGTATTTATTACGGCCCAGATGGGTGGTTGTCAAAAATAGGGTCCTTTTTTGGGTCCCTATGATAATACGGCACCTATTATTTAGGGTACCCCAAAAAGGGACCCTAATTTTGACAACCACCCATACAGTAGGCCCACGCCTGAGGTGGCATTCTTTCGGCCGCTGTCAGCATGGGGAGCTGGGTCGCCGGGTGGTCACGGAAGGAGTGGAGGCCTTCTGTCAATGCCACTGCCATACATATATATATATACACATATACACGTATTTATACACATATGTATGTATGTATGTATGTATGTATGTATGTATGTATGTATGTATGTATGTGTGTATATATATATTTATTTATTTGTATATTGTGTATATATATATACACATACATTATATGTACCGAACGAAAACCCTGAACCCTGTATGTATGTATCCATGTGTATATTTATTTATATATATATATACACACACACACACATATATATATATATATATATACACACACACACATAAACTGAGGGTTTGTTTGAGCAGCTTCAGGCGGCGGACTCTTGACTTTCAAGTAGAAGGGTTGTAATTGTAGACAAAAAGGGATCGTCCACGGAGTCCAGGGATCTCTTCGGAGGGATCTATCGGGGATCCACAATTTGGGGTCCATCAGGAGTCCCATTATAAGGATTCTGAATTCTATAGTGGTTCAGGGTTGACTTTGGAAACTTTTCGCTCTAAACCCCAAAGCCTGCAGCTTTCGGGGCCGTGGGGCTCGGGCCGGGATGCACGGAGCTTCCAGGTTTGGGCCTTCGGGGTCCAGGCGACAAATCCCGTCGTGAGATCGATGTGTGCCGTCACGGTTGCCTGAGGCTTCTTTTTTTTTTGTGTGTGTCTGTGTGTGTCTGTGTGTGTGCAAAGGCTCCGAGATCAAGCCTTAAGCTTTCAGTAATAGAGCCCGGCTACAACGCAACTGAAGCCAGCCGCACGTAACACGTAACTATGAAGGACTGAAACCTTAAGAGCTACACCGTACTGGCAACATCTTGGGAGTGGTTTTGGGTCTTTAGGGCGAGTGTGGCCTGAACTAACCCCCATGTCCTAAAGCCTCGAAAAGAAGCACAAAGCTACTATAGTCTCCTTAGGAAGTCTTTTTTATTGTTGTTCATATAAAACCCAAGAGAATATTAAACATATCATTTGTATTATGGTTCTAAGGAGGCTAAGCCTGCAGGTCCCTGGCCTGGAGAACGCCGATGTTCGGCCGCTGGAGGTGGGGCGCTTCTGTCGTGAAGCTGTTGAGGCCATGACGACGACCGACCGTAGTGTAGGGGTCTGAATGCATAGCAACGCAATTCCGTCGGACTTCTGATGATTACAACTACAGCACGTATAATATGTGCCCTAAGATGTTCCGGGAGGAAAATGCCACCAACTGCCTGTTATAGGGACCTTAATCATTGCAATACGGTTTTGGACGTTTGGGGTGTATGATGAGAAAAATCATGACTATCTTGGAGCCTTGCAGAACACGGTTAAATCAGATTTTTCAGGCTTCCATAGTAAAGACTCTTGCTGGCATTCCAGTATGCCATACTGCTGCACCGCCATTCCAAAAACCCCATAGCCCGAAACAATGAACACCTAAATCAACGAGCTCCAATCCCCAAACCCCTGAACCCAAAAGCCCGAAACCCCAGAACCCTAAGTCCCCAGGCCCCAGACTATTTAAGATATTGAGGTCCCGACCTTCTCGGAGCTCGCCTGTGGTCACTTCCACACCCTGGCTCGGTCGAGCACCGGCGAGGTGGGTTTTCTGGGGCTGTTCAGGGGTACTTGGAGGTTCATGGGTAGTTATAAGCAGGGTTCTAAGTAGGATAACTTATAACCCCACTTAGGACTACCCATGAACCTCCGAGTAGTGAACTATAACTGCTTTTCAGTAGGATATCTTATAGCCCCACTTAGAACTAGCCATGAACCTCCAAGTAGTGATAAGGATGGTAGGGCATTCTACGCAAGGAGCTCTAGCAACTCCTGAAGCCCTGGCATCTTGCTCCTGGGCGCACTCCCTAAACCCCAAACCCCGAGAGGGCTGGTGCGTTTGGAAAAGGCCGCCAACATAGTTCAAAAAAAAAACCCTAAATCCTAGACCCCAAACCCTAAATCCTCCCTAAACCCTAAATCCTAGACCCTAAACCCTTAAACCTTAGTCCGAAAGGCTGAATTTTTGCACCCTAACGCCTAAACCTCAATTTTTTAACCTGTGACGCAGAACCTCAGAAGCCCGCTGGCGATCCTTAGAGCCCAGGCTGAACTCGGAAGTCCCACGATTGCTAGAGCCCTAGACCAACGGTTGATGATGTAAGTCCTGCATTACCCATAATAAGGAATATACCGTAATTCCCATAGTCTAGGGTCCTTAAGGTGATGCAGGATTTATATCATCAACAGTAGCACCCCTCCACCTCACGCCATAAAGCCGGAAGGCTTGAAGTGCTGAGACCACCAGCCTTAGATCCTAAAGCGCTGTGGCCCTAGCCCAATACCCTCAGATTTCGAGCGTCAAGCTCTGCATCCTTGAATCCTTCGTCCCTTGAAGCATCTCAAAGCCGTACACCACACTTCCTAGAGTCATGTAGTAACTTCGCACCCCGAGGCTCATAAGATCTTAAGATAGCCCATAGCGGCTTGAAGCAACCGCAATCCCGAGCCACAAGAAGTCCTAAACCCTAAACCCGAAATGCCCGAGCCACCCCTTTGCCTTGAGATCTTCGTCTGGGGCGCGAACGGCGAGTCGCAGCTCGCACCCGAGGGGGGGCGGCAGGAATTTTTTGTTAGGATTTTGGGAGCTTTGGGGCTCAAGGGTTTAAGGGTTTAGGGGTTTGGGGGTTTGGGGGTTTAGGGGCTAAGGCTTTGGGGGTTTAGAGGTCTAGGGTTTTCGAGGGTTTAGGGCTTGATGTGAGGGGTTTGGAGGGTTGTATTGCGTAGGGCATCTGTAGCATTTTTCAGAAGGGCCTGAGAAGGCTTAAGCCATGGGTTTTGTGGGATTTCTCTCTTGGTATACAGGAGGCAGCTCGAGTTCCTTAAGGGGTTTGGGGTTTGGTTTGGCAGGCTGTGGCGGCCGGTGCGCTTATTCATTGTAAGGACAAGGCAGGGCTGAAGAGGAGCAAGGCGCCCCCCAAGGAGGAGACTGCCTTGCCATTCACCATACCGCCGGACCACACACTCATCCAAGTCTCTCGACCCTAAATCCCCAAAGCTCTAAATTCTTATACCCTAAACCCCAAAGCCCTATACACCCATACACCCCTAAATCCGAAAACCCCGTCGTGTGATCTTACGCTTCACTCAGGCTGGGACTTGGCGCAGACAATGCAGACGAGGCTTTCGTGTCAGCTCCCTGCAAGGCGAGCTTGAGCCTGCTGTTATCTGCCTCTTATCACTACTTGACTATTCTTACTACTACTACGACGACTACTACTAACTACTACTAACTACTACTACTACTACTACTACTACTACTACTACTACTACTACTACTACTACTACTACTACCACCACCACCACCACCACCACCACCACCACCACCACCACCACCACCACCACCACCACCACCACCACCACCACCACCACCACCACCACCACCACCACCACCACCACCACACTACCACTACTACTACTACTACTACTACTACTACTACTACTACTACTACTACTACTACTACTACTACTACTACTACTACTACTACTACTACTACTACTACTACTACTACTACTACTACTACTACTACTACTACTACTACTGCTACTACTGCTACTACTTCGTATCCCGTGCACACTTCGATTAATCTGGGGTCTGCACGAATGCAGCCAGCTAGGGCATAACGTAGTGTTGATGGCATGGTGTCGACGTTTTCATGCTCCCCGCCCGCAGGATGGATGCAGCTTTCACGGTATGAAGCAATATTACATAGATGCCTAAGATACGGTCCTTTCGTATATGCATCTCTGCTTATGTACATTCGTCCTTTTGGTTTGGGGCTATGCGCACGTGTGGTTCTTGTATCGGCTCTGGCTCCATAGAGATAGATAGACAGACGGGTAGACAGACAGGCGGACAGACAGACGGACGGACGGACGGATAAGAGACATACAGACAGAGGACAGACACAGAGAAAGAGACAGAGAGAGAGAGAGAGAGAGAGAGCGAGCGAGATAGAGCAGATAGATGGAGGCAGATATGGATAACTATAGATAGATATAGACAGGTTTAGGTAGATTTAGGTAGATAGAGATTGAGATAGATAGACAGAGAGAGCGATAGATATAGAGATAGGGTAGATAGATACATGGTTAGATGGATCATACATACACAATTTTCTCCCTTGAATCTATAGTTTTGTGCAATGTTCAACAGGATTCGAAGGATACCAGTTGTCAGCATGCCCAGCAGGGGCACAGCTCACCCCAGGATTTGGTAGCGTAAAACAGTGTGCGTGCTAGGCTTTCTGGGTTCACGAACCCCGATTCTGAACCCTAAATTTTCATGATAAGCGGTTTCGTGTTTTACGACACGAGGTTCAAGCTTTCAGCGGTTTAGGGCTCTGTGCCTGAAGGCCGGGCGCTTAAAGCCCGGGGCCTTCTACCAAAACGAAAAACGGTAATAGATTGAAACTCTACTCTACGCGATACTGATTCGAAATCCCAAAACCATAGATACGGAACCCCAAGCCCCTAGAAACCCTCAGCAACTTCAGAAGAATGGAATTCCGACACTTTGAAGCTCTAAACGCCCAAATCCTACATCCTGAACCCCGCTCCCGACAACCTATACAACCTGAATCCCATTCGGTTTACAGTAGAAGCCAGAAAGTTGGAATATCATTATCGTAACCCCTTTAAGGTAAATTATAGGGTATCCTACCATGAAACCATATTCCAACTTTCTGGAGTTCCCTTTAAGCTTTAGGCTGCAACCCCGCCAAGAAAGAAAGATTGCAGTCTCAATGCTGGTTTTCCGATATGCCAAGAGAAGATGGAAGGCCGATGCGCTGCAGTCCCTGCAGGAGGTCTCGGCTTCCGAGATTTAATATAGTGTCTTGTGTTTTGTGCGTTTTTTCTTCGGGATTTCGGGTTGTTCTGTGTGTAGGTGGTGGCTGGGCTGAGGAGGTATATGACTTTTGTGCTTTAGGGTTTGTGTTGTCTTGGGGACTGGTGGTTTGAGCGTTTGAAGGTTGAGAGTGCAGGGTGTCGGTGTTAGTGCTCAGCGCCATCATCCGTGGGCTTGCACTTGTATGTTGGCCTCTACACCCGAAGCTCTAAATCCTAAACCCTAAACCCTATGCCCTGCTCCTTGAGCATGGCTGCAGGGTCTGCCGTGCTCAGAGCCAGACTCTAAACCGTGCGGAACTGCTAAGGTTTAGGGTATACTTTAGGGTGTGGGATTAGGGCTTAGGGGTTTAGGGAGTTTGTGGAAAGCTTGATGGTGCATCCGCAGTCCGCTCGATGAGGAGATCGAGAAGAGACTGAGGGCATACCGGCATACATACAGGTTCCGCCGGGTGAGTGATCACAGATGCTGCGTGATTCATGGTATGAGCCTTGTTTTGTATACAGCGTGGCCAAAGCTGTGTGAGACCCTGAACCTGGGTCGCCTCCGGGATCTGTGCTTAACCCTGAACCTCTACAGAGTGCTTTGAGGCAGGTTTAGGGGCTTTCATCCCCAAATAGGTCGCGGGATTGAGGCTTTAAGCCTTAAGTCCTATGTGTGCGGACCCATGTAATCTATGTATAGAGAAACAAACGAATGAATGAGTGAAATGAAATGAATGAATGAAGAAGTACGTATGTGCATGTATCTACATATATACATGTATTTGTTTAACTGTTTGTATATATATATATACACACATGTGCAGAATATGTATAGTTCCGTAGTGTAATGTTAACAACAATATCAGCAACTAAGGATCCATGTTTTTTTTGTAAGGCCTGTAGCTTCTTATGGCCTATAGTCGGCCTGAAGTCAGCAACGCACGGAAATGTGACACCAGGAACAGGGCACCATAAAGCTTCGCTCTTAAACCTCGCACGTCCACGCCTGAAGATTCTTGGCATTTCGCAACCTGCGCCAGCTAACCTTCACGTCGAAGATGCTACATGCTCAACGTGTACATACATGTATATGTGCCTGACACGACACTTGCTAGTAAAGCTAGACTCAGTTAGACTTCCATCCCTTGCAGCTCTACCAAAAGCAGCGCCCCACGAAGACGCGCGAGAAGCCACTTTACAGCCCGTGGAAGCCTTGCGAAAACCAATCAACTTCCTCCGTACCTATGGACTCCTGAAGCCCATCCGGGCTTTTTGCACTCGTTTTCGGAGGGTCCGGTTTCAATAACCGGGAAGCCGCAAACCCCAAAGTCCAGAAGCGGAACG
The DNA here is from genome assembly GCA_905221615.1 of Symbiodinium sp. CCMP2592. NCBI lineage: Eukaryota > Dinophyceae > Suessiales > Symbiodiniaceae > Symbiodinium > Symbiodinium sp. CCMP2592. The sequence goes on from CAJNDT010001114.1 coordinate 860,596, forward strand.
CTCTGAAACCCAACCCCGAAACCCTTGAGCTTCTCGTGTCATACGACGAAATAAAAAGCTTGATACCTTGGAAACACCGTGCAGAGACCAGCCGGCAGAGCGGCATAATACAAATCTTCCCCTGTTCTCGTTTCCATGACCTCCCGTGTAAACCGTTGCCAGTCTGGAGAGACTGTGAGCCATTTTGCCGCCGGCCGAAGTCACTCTGCCTGGGCACTCAGAGTTTTCGAAAAAGCTGTAAACGTGTCCTCGTTTTGGGGTCTGGAGGGCTTCACAGTTTTGGGGTTTGGGGTGGGGAACGCATTCTGTTTAGGCTGTACGCGTTTAGGTCCTTTTTATGTGCTGAAGCTGCTGCTTTGATTTGGTGTCCCTCCCCGTAGCTTCATCGTTCATATTCCCAGAGAGCCCAATACCCCTTAATTAAGGAATATGGCTTAAATTACATAGGGCTTCATATTATGCTGTAAGCTATTCCTTAGGGGTATGGGGCTCTCTGGGTTCCTATTGCTGCGGGACAGCCGCCACTGGGATCCTGACTTGTTCTTTCTTCTGGTCGTAGTATCCAAGCGGCGTCATTCCAAGAATAGCTGCAAGGACATTTACCGTGAGCATCAAGCCAATGCTAGCATTACCACTGTTAGTGCTACATCTGTTAGGCCCTATATTAAGCTGCTCCTGGTCCAGGGCTTCAAGGCCCTCGAGAGGGTCTTCGGAACAACTTTGTTCCAGTCGTGCTACAGCATGCATACACATACATACATACATACATACATACATACATACATACATGTGTGTATATATATATATATACACACATACATACACATACATGCACACACGAAACATACGTACACATACATACATACATACATACATACATACGTACATACATACATAGGTACATACTTACATACATACATTCACATACATGCACACACGAAACATACTTACGCATACGTACATACATACGTACATACATACATACGTACATACATACGAAGGTACATACAACATGCATACATGCATAGACATCTACATACAAGTCTTTGTCTCGTTCTCAGGTTTTTGTGACTAGCCCTGGTGGACGCTGCTTCATAAGCGGCAGGGACCCCGGCAGCCATGCGCCGTGTGCTTCAGTTTCTAGAGGGTTCCTAGACAGGTTACGTTACGAAAGGGTTACCATCAAGAAGCGGATAATCACCCAAACATAAACTTTTGTGTGGGATATCCCTACCTTGTTGGCTTTCCTTGGAGGAGGGGTTATGGGATATCCCAACCTTACGGTTGTTGTTTAGGTGCTGTTGTAGGTCCCGATACCACAAGGCAGGGTTACGATAGGGGTTGTGGTTTGGGGTCTGGGGTAAGGGTTGCCGTAGGTGCATGAGCCCTATGCCCCCAACCCCTACCTCCCAGATCGTTCTGAAGAAACCCTGTGCCCCACATTGCCAAAGCCCTAATCGCGGATTTTGGACGCAGAAGGCGAAACCAAACCTCAAAATTCCCAGGTGTTCCCCCGTAGTAAACCTTCCCTCATGGTCAACCCTGTTTGTAAACGCTGGTTTAAAATCCCTACGCTAACCCTTTTCGTAAACCTTCATAGGAAGCCCGTATAGTAATCATCTATATTTCATAATGACCAGTATGGTAACCTCTAGAGTAGCCCTCATACTAAGCCTTTGTAATAAGCCCTTATACCAAACCCTTATAGAAACTCCTAAGCCCTGAACGCTAAACCCCAAATCCTTCGAGGGCCCCTAAACCCCAAGCCCTTCTAGTAACCCTTATAGTAACTCTTCTAATCCGCTTAGTAAGCATTTGTACCAAACGCTCGCCCCTTCAATCCCTACGGAACCCGTAGATTAAGTTTGCAGCAGGCCTTCTACTGAGCAGTAAGCCCTAAACCATCCTAAAAATTAATTCCTTTTTGTAGCCGCGATATAGCAACTTTTCAGCTAGCCCCTTAGGCCTAGGCTCAACCAGTAGTCGTCGTAATACCCTAAGCCCTTGGCTGACGTAGACCCTTTGGAGCAAGCCTAAGCCCTGAGCCTCCTTATTTACATAAATAATCCAAAACAGACAAGCCCAAACCCAGAACCCCTTGAGCCTGCACCTTTGCAGTAACCGTAAGCCCCTGTTCTAAACCCTAAGGCTTTATCATTCTATCATTCAACCCGGATGTTCGACCCTGAACAAAATATAAAGCCCCGCTTCCCTTCAGCAAACCCTAAACCCCAAACCTTCAAATTTGGGTAACCCTAAACCCTCAGCCTTTACCCCTGTTCCCTTCAGATGACCAACGCAAAACCCCAATACTAAGCCCTCAAATAATTAGGGCTACCAACCCTAAACAAAACTCTAAAACCCTTGTACAAAAAAACCTTAAACCCTAAACCCTGAACCCTAAGCCCTAAACCTTAAACCCTAACCCTAAACCCTAAACCCTAAACTACAAAAACCCCTGTTCCCTTGAGATGACCTTTTGCAGGTCGGCTGCCCACTGCAGAGCCGAGCTCTTCCTCGACGCGGCGAAGCGAGGCTGCGGATTGTCGGGGTTGAAAACTGGGCCTCGGTTGTGTTTGCACTTGGGGTTTTACGGTGCAGGGTTTCGAGCCTGCTGTTGCGGCTTAAAGGCTTAGGGTTTAGGCATTTGGGTTTTGGGTTGTCGATTAGGTTTTAGAGGCTGAGGTTCAGTTCAGGGTCTATGCTGTTGTGCTTAGCTTTAAACCCTAAACCCTAAACCCTAAACCCTAAACCCAAAACCCTAAACCCTAAACCCTAAACCGTTCAGGCTTTTGGTTGAGGGGCTCGGATTGAAGCTCGGGACTTTCAGTTCAGAGTTTGCTATTGGCTTTGGGCTTTGTGCGCCAGGGAAGAGGATGTAGGTTTTTGTGCCAGAGACTGATTTGGGGCTTCGGATTTAGAATTTGGGGCCTCGGGTTTAGGGATCAGATTAGAGATTTCTGTGTTTCTTTCTTCCTGCAATGTTCGAGTTGGCACCTCTAGCTGGAATTTGTTGTGGTAGCTGCTGTCGTTAGACGCAGTAGTGGTGATCGTGGCACCAGCAGCAGCAGCAGCAGCAGCAGCAGCAGCAGCAGGGGCATGCCAACACCAGGGTCATCTTAGAAGCACGAGTATCTCACAGAAAACTAGCACTTGCCACTTCTACTACGGCTGCAGAACGTCAGGGCGACTACTATCAGCACCATCACTGTGCCAAAAGCAGTTCACGATGTCAGAAGTGAGGACAAGCATCATGGTGGTGGTGAGCAGTATCGTTTCTTTCTTCGTTGTTGTTACTAAGCAGATGCTATACTACCACGGCTGTTATCACCTTTGCGCCTCTCGCAGCATTCAGTCTCGTGTTCAACAATAATGAATCAGGTTCACAATAGTTGCAGCTTTACCTCTGCGGCCTGAAACATGGAAAGTCGACAGCCCTGCTCTCTAGGCTAACCTTTCCTAGACAAGCTTGGAAGATCGTGAACTCAGACACCCGATGCAGGAAGCTTAAAGGCTTGACACATGCAATCTTTAAAGTGGCTCAAGCGAATTTTGCGGCCAAAACTGCTGGGTTCGGTCTAGGGCTTCGGGTCTCCTTCTGGGCTCGTGAGAGATCCTCAGACTCAGCAGCTATGTGCAACTTGAGCTGAGCGAGTTTCCACAGCCAGGTGCGCGAAATCCAGCTGACGGATTCTTCTGCGCAACCACAGGTCGGGATGGACTGGCTTTGTGTTGATGATCTTTGCTTCTCGTGCCGATCGTGATGAATGACGGTCCTGAGGATGAATGATTAATGATCATGATGATGATGAACATGTTCGAAGTTTGCATTTTTTAAACTCACTGCTACTATGACTGCTTCTACTGCTGCTACCTGTACTTGTGCTACTGCTGCTGCTGCAGCCCAACTACTTATGTTAGTACTAAATACTGCCACTAGTACTAAGACGATGACTACTCCTGTTGTTGCTGCTCCTGCCGTTGCTACTCCTACTGACTGGTGGCACCAGGACCTGCAGCATTCCTGGTTAATCACAAGCAAGGAAGCATGACTGCGACCAGTACCAGCCTGGCGGTGGCACGGCAACAACGAAGACTGCTCTTGCAATCATCGCAACGCAGGTGATGACGAAGCCGACATGACATGGACAATTACTCAAGCAGCTGCTGGAACAGGAACCTGAAGCTCATTGGGAATGATGCTCAAATGACACAGGAGTACAATAATCGGTGCAGCAATGCGCAGCAATGCTAAAACCTAAGTGTGTTTGCGATCTGATGCCATTACAGCTACTGCAGGTAGTGACATCGGCAGTATTGATAGCAGTAGCAGTGTGCCAGCATCACTGGTAGTGATACTACGACTGGATAGAGCGCAGCGCATGTTCATGCATGAACCACCAGAACATTGCATCAAGACTGAGAAGGGCAGCAACACTAGTAGCAGCAAGAAGAGCGCTTCTGATTGCAGTGGGTGTAAACAGTAAACGTGGCAGTTTCATAATCGTAAAGGTACATATCGCAGTGCGGCTGGCAGTAAACCTGGTATGAAGGCTCGGCTGTGACCTCAACAACAGTACCAACAGCAATGCAGGACGACCATTGTCACGGTATCCCTGGTATGACACTGCACTTAGACGCAATCGATCACCAAGGTTTCCTTAAGGATCCTGGCCAAATCTAAATCCCAACTCTCCCAGGGGAAGATCGTCTCTTGTGCAGCCGGGGAGACCTCCACCTTCTTCTTGTCGAGTGATGGTGAGGTGGAGCTTTCTTGTTGCCACCCGGTCATGTGTGGGGAGCAGGGGTACCATGGTGCCATGTAGCCAGATCCTTGTGCTTCTTCTTGGCTTATCGCTTGATGCAGGACGAAGGACATAGGACATAGCGTTTTGGGGGGTGTCAGTGCATGTCATGTGCTCGGAAGCTTGCATCGGAGGATGGAGGTAGATAGCATGAACATCTTCTCGAGGTGTATCGGTGTAAAGTTTACAGGTTGTCATGCCGAACACTCGACAACATGATCAAAGTTCATCATATCATAGAATATGGCAAGGTTGCTGTTAGCATATGTACTCTTTGCTGCTGTTATCACTGCCAGCATCACCACCGCCTCGAGGTTGATTATGTTGATGATGGGTGGGTTGTTGATGACGATATTGATGATGTTATGTGGTGACGTTGGCCATCAGGCTTCATTGACGAAACCCCTTCTTGCTCTCGGGGCCACGTAGCAACATGTCCAGAACATACCGCATGCATCTTTTCTGAATCCCAAGAGCCCCAGCCCCAAACTGCTTTCAGAACCTCAGCGAGAAGCAGTTCTGTACCACTCTTGCTTGCTTGCTTGCGTCGAGCTCTGTCCGGCTAGGTGCGCGATTAATTCAATCATGCCTTAGGGGTACTTAGAAATATTCTTTATTTTTTGTTATATAGAAAAAATATATACATATATATAATCCCTGAGAAACAGCTAAAAATCTAATTATTGCTAGGGTTCTAAGTTCAGTATATGCATCTACAGCTTCAGCAACTCAGTGTCGAATTGTACCACCCTAACGAACTCCTTGCACACCCTAAACTCTGAATTCCTAGAGACCTACGGAGCCCTAAACCTTCCACCCTGAACCAAGAAAACCACGGTGAGGTTTCTAGACCTTGTGGTTTCTGTGTAAGGACTTCGAGCTGCTGTAAGGGTTCCATGATTTAGGGTGCGTAGGTTTGTTTGTGTTTTTTCGGTGGTGTGGTCCCAGAAGGATTCTTTAAGCCTAAATGATTATGCGTTTCTAACGTTTGTTTGTTTGGATCTTGGTCGTTCTATTCCTGAGGCTTATTGCAAGAATTCCGGTTTCTAGGGCTTTGGGTTCAAAATGGTTTTGTTTAGGGATATGGGTCCTGTAAAATGGATTTTGGAAGGGGTTTCTGAAATTAAGATTCTTTTCATAGCTGGGGCCGATAAAAGTATAAACCGCACCCCCTCACAATCATGTTTGTAAGCCATTTCTAGGTCTCCCAGTGGGCCCTTTATCCCTTTCTGTCGTCTTAGGATATAGTAAGACAGTCGGCAGCGCTTGGCACTCTTTACAACAACCAAACTCGCAAACCCTAAGAAGCCCCGAACGCGCACAACGCCCAGCCCAAACTTCCCAAATCCCAAGAAGCCTCTACTGTAAGACCTTTACCATTCCCCCAGGGTCCAAAGGACCTAATAATCAGGTACTCGGTTTTAGGATAGTAGTTATGTAGGTTAGGATTTCGGAGAGTATATGATTATTAGGTACTTGGACCCTTAGGGATTCGGCCTCCCAGAAGGTGTGGTCCTGGCTCGGGGAGGAAGCAGCGACAGTCTCGGCTGTGCTGGGCCGGTTTGCATGGTCCCGTACGTAGAGCTGAAGAAAGATATTGGTCTGATGTAGGGGGCCTTCTTAAGTCAGGATAGGGTTTTGGGACATATCATACTACATACTATAACCAAAACAAGGAACTCCCCGCAATTGTATTGGTTTTCTATTTAGGCCCCTATCGTAGGGTTATCGCACAGCTCTGATGCCTCGGCCAAGTTGCCAACAGACTTGCAGGCTTGCCTGCAGTTTTTGAGCATTTGCTGAAGGTCTAAGGGGGTTCAGGGTGACATACTTGATTTGGAGTACCGGCCCTTGTGGCTATCCTAATGCATTTATAGTGAACCCCCCAATCTCGAAGCGCAATTTCCTGGCAGTTTCCTCGCAGCAAGTTCTCCTGCTGTGGTTCTGAAGCTTTGCACAATGCTTCACCTTGAACTCCTGCTAGCAAGCACGAAGCCCTGCATCCTGCCGGCATGGTTTGAGTAGTGTAGAGCATCCAAATTCCTTTACCTTGAGCCCTGAGACATGTATCTGCGACGGGTCCGCAGTGTCAGGCTCAGAGATGTTAAGCCGTTAAGCCTATGAAAGACCCCAAACCCTAAACCCTAAAGCCATCAAGGTGACTCAATTTACATGTCAGTTCAGCCAGAGCATTGGCCGCAGCTCCTAAACGCAAAAACTTTTGGTGTCTGAAATTTGGCCTTGAACCCTAGCCTGGGCACCGAGCTGGGATTTTGGGAGGCTTCGTGGCTTCGGGATTTTGGTGGTTCCGGAACTGTTATCAGCTTTTCTAAACGAACAGAACCGGTGAGTGGTTGTTGAACAAAAAGCAGACGAGTGCCGTTTGCAAACCATCCAAGACTGTGAGCCCGCGCACTTGAGCCATGCGTGTGTTTATCGAGGTTCTCAACAGCTGCTGGGCAGATCTTAGTTTCGCAATCCAGATGCTGCGTTGCAGGATTTAAGGCTTACCGTCTCGGGCCGATGTTGCAGGATGTCCGACACGGTATGGGGCTTTAGTTCAGAACTTCCCGTTCCTGTAAAGTGTTGGGCCCTCAACTGAAAGCCACATCCCAAGCCACTTCTCCCTTCCCAGCGCTGTGAAACATTCAGCCCTGTAAACCCGACACAACCTGAATGCAACCGCACACACGAAGTGCAATGCCTCAAAAGAAGTAACCCGAAACTTGGCAGACCCCCAGATCCCAAACGTGCCAAACCCGACACACTAAAGTTCAAAACCCTAGACCCTAAACCCTGCTTTGCCAATTTCTCTGGGCTCAGAAACGCCGATGAGCTTCGAGCCTTCGGACACAATCTCCGTGGACCCTCGGCTCTCCGTGTATCGGGTTGAGGGATGTTTTTGGATCAAGGTTGAGCCTCAACAACACAGCCTCTGAAAGATCGACAAACTCGAAAGGTTCAGGGTTTAGGGTTTAGGCCTAGGCCTTAATCAAGATTTTCCAATTCCTAGGGCTTGCAACCTGAAAAACCCCTAGGCTATGCTCTTCGACGCAATCCCCCAATAAGGGACACCAAAAAGGTTTCGAAACTGTAGGATCCTTATTAGAAGGATCCTTAAATCAGGTACTACAGATGTTTGAACCTATTCCCTTTGTGCCCCTTTTTCTACTACTACACACCGCCCAGGACCCTCTTCTAATTCTTAAGGTCCTGACACTACACGCCTATGTAACCCGTATAGTACCCCTTTTGGATCTCCTTTAAAAGGCACCCTTAAAGGAACCCTATTCCAAGTATTACGGTTCCCACAGTACCCCAAGCCTCAAGCCCCAGGCCCCAACCCTAAACCCCGCCGAAAAAACCTTAAAGGAACCATGAAGGGATCTTTTACGGGTTCTTTTTTGGGTTCCTTTAAAACCCCAAGCCCTAAACCCTAAACCCCAGAGCCAGGTAAAGTCGAGGCTGGAAGACCTCTTTCTGCAGCAGCTGCAGAAGCAGGGGGAGGAGGATGTTACCGAGGCCGGTCGGGGTCTTATGCTGAGGGTTTAGGGTTTAGGGGTTTAGGGTTTAGGGTTTAGGGTTTAGGGGTTTAGGGGTTTAGGGTTTAGGGTTTAGGGGTTTAGGGTTTAGGGGATTTTTGCTTGTCTTTTCATAAAAGAACTCTGAAGGGATCCGATTTTTCTTTTGTACACAGGGGCTTACAATGTTATGCAATCCTTCGGCATTTTACAGGGTTTGTAGACCGGCCAGTTAGAAGCTTGGGATCCATAACTATAGGGCTTTCTGGCATAGTTATAGTTATAGCAGCAAGCTGCCAAAAGCCTTGATCTAATGGTTGAGGCCCCTATAATAACAGGGCTTTGGCTTCAGGATTTGCGGGTGATTCTGACCCAGCGCTTCTGAAACTACTGTCGGGTACCCATTGGGGTGAGTTGAGTCTCACGGTGCGTTGGGGGCGCTCTTGGCCTTATGTTGGGCACAGGGATAGCGTTTGGGGCACGCACTCTTCAATCTGTTCCTGCATTTTCATCCGAGTCGTCTGTCTTTTGTCATGCGTTCTGCCGGTGCTCTGTCTGCTCGTCCTGAAGCAGTTCCGCTCCGGTTCTGTCACGCATGTCTGGGGTGAAGATGTCCCGTGCCGCCTGCATGTAGATCTAGAGTCGACAAGTTAATCAAGCCCGAAAGCCGCACCCCATGCTAATTCCTAAATTCCCAGCCTTCAGCGACATCCAGTGCCTTTCAATTAGATCCGTAGCGCGCAGGTTAAACCCTACATCCTCGTCTCTGAGCCTCACACGCCGTTTCTGTTGTTTCTATGCTTCATACGGTCAGATATGCTGTGATTATATGTGGCGCTACAAGGGGCTTGCTAGTAACTGCTAGTACAGAGTAGGTAGGGCCCTATATTAGAGTTCGGCTTTCACGGGCTCCTGTAAACCCTAAACCCCAAACCCTAAATCTTAAACCCTAAAAAAAAACCTAATCCCTAAACCCTATTATAATCCGTTTATCCTACACCCTGAACCCTAAATCGAGTTCGGCTTCCAAGAAGCCCGGGGTCAGGTGGACGTGACCCTGACCTTCCAAGACCGGGTTTTGGAGGCCCTGGTTGGGTCTAGGGTTTAGGGTTTAGGGGTTTAGGGTTTAGGGTCTCTTTCTTGGAGGTTCATGGGCAGCTCGTTATATGTAGCGCTTATAGGGTTTCTTTCAGGGATCTATACGGGCTTTAAAAGGGTTCCATAGGTGCTCTATAATAAGGGCTTTACTTGGAGGTTCATGGGCAATCAAAACTAGGATAAATAAGTAGGACAACTAACTATACCTATAGACGTGTAGACGTATAGCCTATATTAGGGGCCTTATAACCCTACTTAGAACTACCCACGAGCGTTTTTTACATACAGCTTCGGAACCTGAGAAACCTTCCACGCGGAGTTCCGACCCCAAACAGGAAGCCCCGGAACTTGAAATCCGAACCCCCCCGAACTCCCAAAAACCCTAAACCCTAAACCCTAAATCCCAAAACATGGGGCTTTCGGGTTTGCGAGTTCCGGCGTCGCGGTCCCGCCGAGGATGTCAAGTACACTTTGAAGAAAGGAATGTTCCGAAATCTTGACCGAACTTGTTGAACCCAACAGCTTCAACGATGTATTGTAGGGGTCGGACGAGAAGCAATAGCATTCCGCTATAGTCCCCAGCTTCTTCGTATAACATACCCCAAAGCCTATATTGGGGCTCGGGGGTTGGGGTCAAGGGTAAGTTGTTTTACAGGAACTTCAGGTGGATAATTCCAGAATTAAGGATTATACCTTAAATGATATCAAGGACCCTTTAAAATTGAAGTCACATTGCATCCTTAAGGGGTTTCGGAACATCTGGGAGTCCGATATTCCTCATGAGCCCCATGCCGACAGTGAATGCTTTCCCATACCCTGGAATCGAAAGCTCTGCAGCCTAAACGATTGCCATGAAACTACGGTTGATGCTATGAATCCTGCAGTACCCATAATAAGGAACATACCAGAATGCCCATAGTCTAGGTTCGCTGAGGTAATGCAGGATTTATATCATCAACAGTACGTACCAGCTTCGGACGAGTTGGAGCCTTCTCTCTGGACAGAAGAATTAAAACCAGGGCCTTGAAGATCTAGGGACCTTCATTAACCCCACATAATCCCTAAGCCCAAAACCTGAACGAACCCTGAGCCCTAAACCCTAAACCCGAACCCTGAGCCCTAAACCTTAAACCCCAAGGCCCCTTTTAAAGCCAGGACGAAGAGACTCTGCAGGGTGCGGGGATCGCAGAGAACGCCACCATCAGAGCGCTGTCAAGAAAGCTTGCCGAGGTGGCCCAGAGACTCCAAAGCCCCGTGAATTGTACTTTTTCGGAGATTGTATCACTGCGTTGTTTTGTAGGATCTTTATTAGGAGGACTTTGGTTTTTCCTCTCTAATTGGGGAGTCTTATAGGGCATCATAGGGTTTACAGGATCCTCGTTTCAGGAATATATCTTCAGACATACGAGGGACCTCTGAAACTTGTTGTGTGAGTCTCCGTCGGAGCTCTTCACGGTGATACGAAGCTCTCCGAAAGTACTCGAGGATGCTTGAAGAGCGTCTTGACAAGGGGAGCTTGTGGAGTTGTGCGAGTGCTTGTAGCTGTGCAACAGGAGGGTCTAAGTCTAAGGTTTCGTGTTTAGGGTTGCAGATGTCTGAGCTCTTAGAGTTATTTACGGAAGCCTCGAAGGGGGTTCAGGCATTTGGGCTTGTAAGGCAAGGCTTCTGTTAGGGTAGCACTCCAGTTCTTCGGAGGATCCTCCGCAAGACATATACAGTCCTCAGCTCTGAACCCAAGCCCAGGGTGGACTTGGGTGGACAACGGTTACCCTGCTCCCTAAACCCTGAGCCTGAGCCCCCACAAGATTAACCCATTGCCTTGTCCCCCAAGCGTGAATGCACCACTAAGAACCTAGAAGGTGCAGTCTCAACCCGAAACCCAAGGACCCCAGCCCCTGGATTATGCAGTCTAGGAGGCTTTCATTGCATTTCATCCTCATGCAGAAGCCAGCCCCGGGATGTGAGTCCACCACCCTCACCCAGCTCCGCCAACAAGAAAAGAAAGAGACAATACCAGTCACAACAGTAGTAATAGCGAGCAGACAGCAAGAACTGTAATAGCGCCAATGATAATACTGAACCCACACTCTAGCCCTAGCCTCGCCTCACGCGCCTCGCCTGACTCCTCTCCACCGAGTTCCCTAGATCAAGAACAGATGCCTTTAAGCATGTATTCAAGTTTCAGGGCTTAGGGTCTCCCGGCTTTAGGGTTGTAGGATGTAGGGCTTAGGCAAACATCTCCTTCGTGGAATCTTGGAATATCGAAGCGTCTGAGTCGTCACAACGCACACCTGTACGTGTACATGGCGCTTCTTGATGTTTCAGCACATGAATGTATCACGGCCGAAGGGTTCGCCAGGTTCATGGCTATCACAGCGGCGTCTTTTCCGTGAGGATGGGTTAGGGTTTAGGGTTTAGGGTCCCTAAACCCTAAACCCCTGGGCGGCCGGGGGGGGGAGGGAGTCGGCACGAGTTCGAGGTTGACGTCTCCACTTGTTTCGAAGGGGTCTGGGGGCAGACTAGGGTTGAAGGCTTACTATAGGGGCCTTGATAATTGCCTATACTATTCTGGGGGGTTCCTTATTATAATTATATGGTACAAAAAGCCCAAAACCCTACGCTAATTATTACGGCCCCTTTATTAGGATTTTTGGTTCAGGCACCCTAAACCCTAAATCGGACGGTGACGGTGACTGTCAGTGACTGTTTCCGTGCTTCCGACAGGCTGGGGCTTGGAATGGGTGGACTAGGCATCTCCGGCTGGTCCCTGTTAAACACTCCGAATTATTCTTGGCATTCTGGCTAGACAAACCTCAATAACCCCCCAACCCCAAAATGTGAAGCCTAAACCTGGGCAACCTTAGTAAAAGCCTTCGAATCCCAAACATGTATGTCCCGCTCCAGGGAAGCCTACACCCGCAAAGAGCTCTCAACCCGCCCGCCCTCCCACAGGAGCCTGCCAGCCTGTGCCGGCCATTAGCTACCAACAAGCTCAGGAAAGCAGCTCCTGCCTGGGTGCACCATACTTCTTGTCTCGCATCTCGGTAAAACCATACTATTGACCTCGCATCACTGGCCCCGTGCGGTTGGGTGACATGGCTGTGAGCAAAGTTGTGGTCTCGGGTTAGTTGATAACTGAAACAAATTCAGAGTCTCATTGGCTTATTGGCAGGGTGAAACCATTCTGAAGGCCCACTGCAGAGGTGAAACCTAGATGCTTCCTGGAAGCGCACAGTAGGAGGTGAAACCGAAGCTTCCTGAAGGCCCATTGTAGAGGTGAAACCAAAGTTTCCTGAAGGCCACCACTGTAAATGGTGAAACCGAAGCTTTCTGGAAGCGCACTGTCTTTGCATGTCTTTGCTGAAACCGAAGCTTCCTGAAAGCCCAGTGTAGAGGTGAAACCGAAGCTTCCTGGAAGCGCACTGTAAAAGGTGAAACCGAAGCTTCCTGAAGGCTAGAGGGGGGCAGAGGGATGGGGGGCAGGCAGGCAGCAGTCGTCTTGTTGTGTAGGTGTGACCGGGGTCTGTGCATGCACGAGAAAACCGGGGTGGGAAGTGGCAAGGGGGGCCTGAAGGGTTTGGGACGTCGAGTGGTGCCGCTTGTGTTGGTGAGGTCGCTTCTCCGGGCGGCGGCCAACCAGCGGGCTGAATAACGCCCGTGTGTCCGCGCGTGCGCTCGTGGAAACAACGAGCTCGTCCGATTGGCACCGCCATGATCCGATTTTAAGGTGTAGTATCAACAGTGTGTTGTAGGAATGATGTCCGAAGTACGCCAGCGTCTCGCGCATGGGCTGCTGACGCGTTGTGGCTCGCTTGTGTAGATTCTTCGGAACTTGAGCTATGTGACTCACGCAAGCGGGCAACGACCGTGTACGCTGCATACAGCACAGCAGATGCACGTGACACGCTCACAAGACCTTACGGCTCTATGCTACACTGCTATACGGTCACTTGTCGACTGAATCTTGGTTTCGCATCCGGAGTTCTGTGAGTGCTTCCTTTTTGCAAGAGCCATGTGGGCAGTGTTGCTCTTGCTGACCCTGATCAAGGAGGCACGCTGTTAGCATGCGGGTCGAGCTAGCACACATGCGGGTTGTGACCTCGATGTTAGCTTGAGGTTAACGGGTAGCTGTATCCTGGATGCAGGCTTGGGGTTAACTCGTCAGTGTCAGAGACGAATCAAGGCCTTGTAAATTCGAGGTTAACTTTGAGTCCGCCGGTACGCGTGCTCTCGTTTCGAGACGTGGGTTACATCTTCAGTGTCAGGCGCTGCGTCGCCGACGCCGTGTCAAGGCGAGTCAGGGGTAGTGACTGACTCTCTGCTGGAGCTTCCCGTGTCTGCAACCATACCGTCTCTCGTTGCACTTGGCCAGGTGAAGTTCCGCCGTGCTGTCGGGCCTACGCCGTTCGGTGATCGTTTCGGATGCTCCGGCACATGGCCCGTCCGTTGCGATGCGAGGCCAACAAATGGGCAGTTGGGCCTGGGAGCTGGGGGCTGAGGGCTCGGGGCTGTGCTGGGTTTCAAACAGGGACCACATTTTGAATTTGGTTGAGGGGAGGAGGGGCCTCGAGGCTGGGCTAGGGGCTGGGCCTGCTGGAGCTGGGCTGCACCTTGGCTTGGGGGCTGGGGGTTGAGGTTCGATTTTGGGGGGCTGAACCTGGCTGGGGCTGCGACCCTGGTTTTGGGCTGGGTTGGGTCTGACAGGGAGAAATTGTTAAAGGCTTGTGTGCCAATAAGTTTTGAGCGAAAATTTTGGGCAGGTTTCTTTTTTGGAATCCACATTTTGAATTTGGGCTTGGGGCTGGGGCTTGGGGCTGGGGCTTGGGGCTAGGGCTGGGCTGGGGCTGTTCTGGGGCTCTGGGGCTGGGGCCGAGGCTGGGTCAACCACAACACGTAATAAGCCCTCAACCCCAACGTCCAAGCTCTAAATCCCCAACTTTAAACCCTAAGCGTGCAGCTCTAAACCCTAAACCTTCAGCTCTAACCCCTGAACCCTCAGCTCTAAGCCCTGAAACTCTCCGCAGCTTTAGCGGGAGGAAAGCCTTCGAAGAGTTGGCGGAGCTCGGGGAAACCTCCGCAGAGAAGGAGCTTCAGGCCCGAACCTCAAAACCGGGGGGGGGTTTACTTGGAGGTTCATGGGTAGTTATAAGTATCCCCTAATATGGGTTATAAGTGTAGCTCTCCTACTTAAGAGGAACTCTTAAAGGAACCCTTCTAAGGAAGCCCTTACAGGAACCCGTAAAGGTTCCTTACAGGGGGTTCTTTAACGTGCTCTAAGGAATACTATGAAGGTTATCATAGGGGCCTCAATGCTTCGAATAGAATTCCTCTAAAGGTTCCTGCAACAGGGTTCTTTGCGGGTTGCTACGCCCCATAGAAGCCTTACAGAGCCCTTCCGGCACGAATTTTCAACGAGCTTCGTATGAGGTGTCTCCCAGTTTGGAAAAGGGCTCTAACACAGTGTTGCAAGGGCTCAATAGGCTTTGCATGAGGGTTCTACAATCCTCCCTTTGGTTAGTAGGGAGTGGAAGAATGGTAATAATAGTACTTAGGCGGCCGCTGTGCTTATAGCATGTATAAACGTGGTTATAACTGCGGCGGTATGGGCTTCCTCGTAGACAACTTAGGATCAGTTATAACTATTCTGCGAGAGCCGATTCTGGGGGGTTTGCGAGAGAGCATTTTTTGACCATGTGGGTTGTTGTTTATCGGCTGTTACGGGTATAAAAACGGATCATGTTTTGACCACTTGGGTTATTATTTTTCGGTTGTTCCGGATGTAAAAACGGGTTCGCGGGTATATATTTTTCGTTTTATACGGATGTAAAGCGGGTTTGCGGATTGTTATTTTCGGTTGTTACGGATGTAAAAAACGGAGCATGTTTTGACAACTGGGTTGTTACTTGGGTTGTTCTGGATGTGAAAGCGGGTATGCAGCTTGCTATATTTTGGAAGTAAACAATGCGACCATGATGGGTTGTGCAATGGTTTGCATGCAGGTAAAAGCGAGTTTGCAGGCAATGGTGCATCAGCTCATTTTCCTCGATCCCCTCGCGGGAGGTCAAGCCCCCGGTCATGCACCATTACAGCCGCGGCTATATACAAGGTTGCTGACCGAGCCATGGGCAAGCCGCAAGCTTGGAAACAAATTGCATGCAGGGCACGCCTCTGCATTTTGTCGAGAGTGCAGCGGCAAACCGCTCATCTGGAACCAGCTTGCATGCAGGGCGAGCCTCTGCATGTCAAGTTTCGCGCAACCTCACGCTTTCTGCTCCTTCAAGTAGGACACAACGCGGTTCCAAGCCTCCTCGGCAGTTGTCGCTTTCCAGCTGAAAGCCTTGTCTTTCTTTTCTCCCAGCGGCCTCACTCGGTAGGCTTGGGAATTCACCGCCGTGTAGATCCTAAAGTTGCCCACACTGATGGCATCTCTTGCCTCCGTGCCTGGAAAGTCCAATACTTTTCCAACAGCTTTGGCTTTGGCTTCTGCTTTGGCTTTTGCCTTGGCTTTTGCCTTGGCTTTTGCCTTGGCTTTTGCTTTGGCTTTCGCCTGAGGGTTTTCCGCCCTGGCTGCGGCCTTCTCGTCCTTTCCTTGCTGCAGCTGCTCAGCGATTTTCAAAGTTATGTCATCCACGGCTTCTTCCGCTTCGGGCGGCTCCAGAGCAAGCGGCTCGGCGGCTTCCTCCTTGCTTTCCTCCTCCTCCGCCTGCTGCACAGCTTGCTTGCTGCGCTTCTGGTCGGGGCTTGCAGTCTCGCTGCCGCCCTGGCTGTCTTCACCACCGTTCATGAGCGCCAACGGCCTCTTCCGGGCGCCTTGCAGCATCTTGAGTGCTGCTCCGCTGCAGCCTGCAGAGAAGCCTCCATTGCATCTGCCTTCAAACAACTGCAGAAACAGCTGGGACATAGCCTCCTGCAGGTGCGTGTCCCGGCCTGTGAGTCGCAAAGGGGTCTTGGCCCGATCCACGCTGCTGTGCGTCTTCCGGGCTGGCAGGGCGGAGTCCACAAGGACCAGGTCTGAGTCTGCCAGCGGACTGGCAGACGGGGTTTCGGTCCCGTATGCCTTCAAGTAAAGCTCCCGTGGCAAGTCAGCTGGGCTGGCGGGGTAGAGCAGGAGCTTGGAGTACTCGCCTTGCTTTGCAAAAGCTTTCACCATCGTCTTGAAGTCTTGCAAGCAGCTGTAGGCCTGCTGCGCATTGATGCTGAGGGTGTTGATACCCCCATCACCATTGTAGTTTGCGACAAACAGCACCACAAGAGCATACTTGCTCGTTCTTTCCGAAGGACACGTCAGGCCGATGCTCACGTATCGGCGGGCAAGGAGCCGAAGCTTGTCATCCCAAGACCGCTTCGGGTTACGAAGTTGCTCCCACTCCGTCTCAAGCAGGTAATTCTCCAGATGCCTGCACTTCTGGAGCTTCTTCGTGTTCTTCTCGGCCTTGGCAGCAACTTCCTCAGCAGCCTCGCCGGCAGCGTCGGCCGAAACTTTGCTTTGCAGCGCCTCCACCAGAAGTTCCTTCAGGTTTTGGCGCAAGCCGCTCTGCGTGATCTGCGCCAGCAGTTTGCTGGCTTGCGCAAAGCACATGTCCGGAGCGGACAGCAAATCTCTGATTACACCATCCACCATCTTTCGAAGATTATCCTCATTCTTCCCAATGCCGCTCTTTTCGAGGGCTCCTAGGAATTCCAAGGCTTCTTCCAGCCGCTTCTGAGACATGCTGCAGCAAGGCGGCTTGGGGACAAAGCAGGGCAAGGCCTCTGCACCAAAAACTGCGAGCCGGCGTTGCGGCGTTGCAGCCAATAAATCAGAGCAATATACCCAAATGCATGCACACACGACAGCTATACATCACTTGCACGGAGGAAGCCTGAAGAGTTTTCACGTGCACGGTCACACTGCAGTCGCTGAGTTCAAAAACCAGGTTGTTTTAAAAAAGCGGGCAAGCCTCGCCGTGGCAGGACATTGCCTTGCGAGTCCGCGCCGTGGCCTTGAGGCTGCGGAACCCTCAGGAACTGCTGCTACTGCTGCAGCAGCGCTTAGCCGGCTTCTTCTTCACTGGCCCAGCAGCCACGGCCGATGCAGGCCTCTTCTTCACAGTTGCCGACTGCTCGGCGGCCGACGACTGTCCATCGCTCGCAGCCACCGCCTTGCTGATCTGCGCCTCAAAGCGGCTCGCCGCCGCTGATCCCTGCCAGGGTGCACATATTCTAAACCCTCGTCCAAAAAAGTGACCAAGAGTTCTCTATAATGTGCCAGCTTGCCTCTTGCCAGGGCCTGCACGGGCCGTCGTGCAACAACTCCTGCTTCTCCGACATGGCTCTCAGGAGCGGCCCCAAAACGGCCATCATGAGAGGAACCTCATATAGACTTCCGATCAACATAGAAAAAACCACTGTATACACACATCAAGATCATGTATATATGAGACAAGACACCGGGTAGGCGTTTCCGGACGCCTTCGTCCTCAGAGCGTCGCTCTCACCCTGCAGGGTGTTCGGCGGGAAGCCTTGCAGAGCCATCCGCTCCTCGCACCGCAAGAAGCGCCAGAAGGCACGCTGCTGCGGCCCCATGTGCAGGTCGTCCATGGAGGCGACGAAGAGGCGGGTGTTGGCCGTCGTCAGGGTCGGCGCCACATCAAAGAAAAACTTCCGAGGGTACGTCATGCCCTCCGACCGGTCAAGCGGCCAACACACCACAGAAGCGGTGCTGCCCTCAGCGGCCAGCTTCCGCAGCGCCCGCCAAGCATCGGCCAGATTCTAAGCTCTGATCTTGCATTTGGGGTTGCTGATCTTGCCATTTGGGGTTGAAGATACCAGAGCTGGAGCCTTCGAAAAAAGATGCCCAATGATGCTCCCCGATGCTCTTTGATGCCGTTTGTTGCTATTGAAAAAACGAAAAACTTGTTTGAGAAGAATTATGAAATCGAGAAAACCGGTTTCGAGACGTGGCAAAAACGCAGCTGGTATGTATGTGTTGGTATGTATGTATGTATGTATGTCAATGTATGTATGCAGGTATGTATGTACGTATGCATGTAAGTTTGTATGCATGTAAATATGTATGTATGCATGTATGTACGATCATATGTGTATGTATCTATATGTGTGCTTGTCTGTGTATGTATATATATATATATATATATGTATGTGTATATGTACATGTATATGTAGGTATAGGTATAGTATGTAGGTATCAAAGTATAGGTATAGGGAAAGGCATAGGTATAAGTATAGGTATAGGATTTGGTATAGGTCTAGGTCTAGGTATAAGTTTAGGTAGAGTATGTATCTATATACATATATATATATATGTTTGTATGAGCCGCATCCTGCAACAGCTGCTGAAGTTCTCAAGATCTGTGCCCACACGAAGAGCATGATTATCCTCCAGCAGGCAGGGAGGGCAGGGGTCAAACAGGCGCTGAAACAGTGCTTGGAAGCCTCTGAGACAGTGGCATCTACTAGCAAAGGCCGTTGAGACAGTGGCAATATAAGTTACTACTACTACTACTACTACTACTACTACTACTACTACTACTACTACTACTACTACTACTACTACTACTACTACCACTACATTGTAGTTGTAGTAATTGTCAATTACTACTACAACAACTAGTATTACTACCTGCTACTACAGTAATTAGCACTACCACAGCCGCTGAATCAGTGGCAGTCCTACTATTACTACTAGCACTACCACAGCCGCTGAGTCAGTGGCAGTTATTCCCTACTATTACTACTAGCACTACCACAGCCGCTGAATCAGTGGCAGTTATTTCCTACTATTACTACTAGCACTACCACAGCCGCTGAATCAGTGGCAATCCTGGAACTACTACTACTACTACTGCTACTACTACTACTACTACTACTACTACTACTACTACTACTACCACTACCACTACCACAACCTTTGTGGCGACTCTGTGTGGCCGTCGCCGTCGTCGTCGCAGTGCCCTCACTGCCCCCCCCCCCCGATGCCCTCACTGGCCCCCGAAAGTGCCCTCACTGGCCCCCGAAAGTGCCCTCACTGGCCCCGGAAAGTGCCCTCACTGGCCCCCGAAAGTGCCCTCGAAAGTGCCCTCACTGGCCCCTAAAGTGCCCTCACTGGCCCCCCGAAAGTGCCCTCACTGGCCCCCGAAAGTGCCCTCACTGGCCCCCGAAAGTGCCCTCACTGGCCCCCGAAAGTGCCCTCACTGCCCCCAAAAGTGCCCTCACTGACCCCCGAAAGTGCCCTCACTGGCCCCGAAAGTGCCCTCACTGGCCCCCGAAAGTGCCCTCACTGGCCCCCCGAAAGTGCCCTCACTGGCCCCCGTTCTTCTTGTACTTCTACTGCTTCGACTACGACTACGACTACTACTACTACTACTACTACTACTACTACTACTGCTACTGCTACTTCTACTACTACTACGACGACGACTACTACTAGTACGACTACTACTAGTACTACTACCACTACCACTACTACTGCTAATACTACTACTGCTACTACCACAACCACTATAAGTACTATTACTAGTACTAGTACTGGTATTAGTGCTACCTATTACTAGAGCCGCTGAGCTAGTGGCGATTTTCAACTCCATGGCCGCTGAGGCAGTGGCAAGCCTGGGGGCAGGAATGTCCTGGCAGATGCACGAAGCCTTATCTGACATCTCAGGTACGGTGGGCTCCACACCCGGGTGATGAGAGCCACTGACTCAGCGGCCATGGAGGTCAGGTGTCAGGTGAGGTTGAAAGTTCGGGAGTTTGGGGCTTCACTGCAGGAGCTTCTGACTGGAAAAAGCACAGTTCGCCCTCCCCCTCTCCCCTCCCAAATCTTCGATATAGCATCTTTCGAGGTGTGCGGCTGGCCTCTCGGGTGACCGGACAGCCAAGGCCTCAGCACCAAGTTCAGTAACAAAACTCAGTTCTGGTTTTGGGAAGGATATTTGCGCCACTTGATCTCCCAGTTGTAGCCTTTTTCTTGCACAGCCCGAACTCAGAGCAGAAGCAAGCCGGGGTAGTCTTTCAACCAATACTCTTATTTGGGTCAGGGTAGCTTCAGGTTGGTGCTGAGTGCAAGGGATGATAGCACCCATTGGCCGGTGGACATTATATCCTACATACCGGAAGACAACCTCGACTCGGCCTTTAGTGCAAGCTGCTGTGAAACCCTCACTTGGACGCTGAAGCTTTGTCTTCCTGAAGGGGCAGGGGTTCCATGCCATGTGGCTACAGAAAAGGCAGTTGATTGGAATATGAAGGAATTCGGTCCTTGGACTTCTTGGGCACGGGTTCGAGGGTCGCTGCAATCTGTTCCTGATAAAGCAAAGACATCAACAAAACCGAAATAGCTCATCATGTGTTCATGCCCAGGTCCTGAGTAGGCTTCGTGAACTTCTCGAGGTGATGCTTCTTGAAATACCCCACAACGAAATCATTCACCTCTGTGACCTGCTCCATCAGCACTGCGACCTGCTTCCTCTTGCGATGGTTTTCGTTGTTGAGGTCCACCATCTTGCCCTTGAGCTGGTTGTTCTGCTCCTCGTAATCGGCAGCCTTCTCCCTGAGCCCCTTCAAGTCTGACTCTGCCTTGCCCAGGGATGTCTTCAGCTGCTTGTTCTCCTCGTGCTGCTTGTTCAGCTCGTTGTGCTCGGCAATCTTCTTCTTGAGCTCCTGAATTTCTGCGTCTGCCGTAGCCAGGGAAGCCTTTAGCTGCCTACTCTCTTCATAGGCCTCGGTCACTTGGTTCTCGAGCTCCTCGATCTCCCCTGGTGCTCTGTCTCACGATCCAGCAGCATGTCAAGCTGACACTGACTTTTTGCATAGTCGAAGGCGTAGTCCCGGAAAGCCTTGTCGATCGTGTCGAGGTCCTTCTGCTTCTGCCTCAGAACAGCATCATGCCTCTGCTGCAGCTCTGTCATCTGCTGTTGATGCTCCTGCTTCAGGGCATCCATGTCCTTATCATGCCTCTGCTGCAGCTCTGTCATCTGCTGTTGGTGCTGCTGCTTCAGGGCATCCATGTCCTTGCCGTGCAAGAAGTTGAGCTGGCGCTTCTTGTGGGACCAATCATTCTTGGTCCCGGTCTTGGGCTTCCAGTCCCCCTGCGACCAGTCCTGGCCGCTAACTTGCTGACTGCTGTCCGCCGTTTCCTCCTGGTCCTCCCCCTGCGACCAGTCCTGGCCGCTAACTTGCTGACTGCTGTCCGCCGTTTCCTCCTGGTCCTCCCACGAAGACCAGTCTTGCTCTGACCAATCTTGTTCTGACCAGTCTTTCCATGAGGCCATTGTGCTTGCAGCCGGTATTGGGCTCTCGCAAAGTGCAGGAAGCCTATCACCGAAACTCCAAACGGTTTGTTTTTAAAGGCCACTGCTCACACTCTTGAATTAAAACGATGGGTCATGCTTTGTAGTTTCATGCTATGCCATCTGAGTGCAGAAGACATGGGGTAGTAGGCACATGTCTTATGAAGCTTTGCCTCTTTATGAGCAAGAAGCAGCACGTGCATGAACCAATAGATCATGTGCTGAACCTGACGTATGTCCACGCAGCACAGTCTGCACATTCTCCCTTTCAGCTCAGGCTGTGGCTGCTGCATTGCCGTCTGGGACCTCCCGCCTGGGCCAAAGCGAGTGGCACCGTGAGTTACCCTTTGTGTCCGGCACTGTCTCAGCGCCTTTGAAGTTTCATTGGGCTTGGTATGAAGTAAACAGGATTGAAATGGGGATCTACCTGTGATTTTGTTTGAAGAAGAGCACTTCCGAAGCACGAGAGAGGGGTTTGGCTTCTGGGAAGTCAGTAGTTCGGTACCCAAGCACACCTCATTGCCTAGCACTCCAAATCCACGAAGACGAGAAACCGTGTCTTTTAGGTGCCCTTACGGGTGAGGGTGTGGGGGGGTGGTTTGAGGGTTGTACAAGAATTTCTTTTCACTTCGGGAGGGTGGTGGTAGAAAGTGGGGACGGGACGGGAGGGGGGTCTTAGGTTCAAGGGCTATGTTGTAATATAAGCTAAGAACCTAAGATGGGCACTCAAGGGCTATGTTGTAATATAAGCTAAGAACCTAAGGTGGGCACTATTTTGTTTTGGGGGGGCACTTCTGTTTTCGGAGGGGCCACTTCTGAAACCGGCCAAGAAACAGAAGTGGCTTTCAGAACTGGCGGCCAAGAAACAGAAGTGGCTTTCAGAACTGGGTTTAGGCCAGAGCATCTACACCTTTGAGTGCATTGGGCTTTCAAAAGAGTTTGCTTAGCCTCTAGACCTATTTGGGATCATGGCAAAAGGAGCTCAGAGCAAGGTTGCAAAGAAGGGAACGATGAAAGCAACACCGAAGAAGGCTCCCCTTCGCAAGCCTGCTGCCAAAACAGCTTCTAAACGAAGCCCTCCGAAGAATCCTCGGGGGGGACGAGAGGCTTTGACAGCAGACCAGCTGGTGGCATTCTACAAGGCCTTGCTAGCTAAAGGCCCAGCTTGGACAGCTGTGCTCTTCATCATGCAGTTGATGATGGGGGATCGGGCTGACTGCGCCCGCCAGTGCTCCACAAGTTGGTTGTGTTTGGTGTCGCCGAAGCCATACATCGATATCCCAAAGGATGTGAATGGAAAAACAACAGCTCGCAAAGTCCCCCTTCACTCTGATTATGCCAAGTGGCTGTTCTCTTTGATGGGGTCACCTCTGCAGGGAGCCAAGGGGTGTTGGCCGTTCACTGGTCAGAGACTTATCAGCGAAGGTGACACCTTCAGATCTGATGTCTTGCTATTCCCAGGCCGGGTTCGTGGGGGGCACGATTGCAGATTCTGGGGAAGGGCTATCTCGGAAAAGGCTTACTACAACAACATTGTCGAGGTCAGCAAAATCCTCAAGAAGGAACGGGATAATGATCATGCCAACGGCACCTGCAATGTCTTCGACGATGTGGACATGACCCGCATTGGTACCCACAGCCTGAAAAAGTCGGCGGTTACTTTGATGAGGGATGCCAACATTCAGGCCAAGGTTGTTGGTGCTGTAACAGGCACAACTCCAAAGCTGGTGGAGACCATCTACTACCAGGCTACAATGGCTAAACGGAGGGAGGCTGTTGAAGTAACCTTCGCACCTGTGCTTCAAGGCCTTGGGGCCTCAAAGCCACCGGGCTTTGAAGAAGCTATGTGCCCAAAGTGTAATGTGGCGAAGCAGGATGCTGCATGGAACTATTGCCCAACATGTGGCTCTGAGTTTCTCACAAAACTGTGACAACTTGTCCAGTGCAGTCCCAGACCGCAGAGAAAGCGCCGTTTTTAAAAAAAACCTTAACCTCAAACCTTCACCCCTTATCAGGTGTGCAATAAAACATAGATTCGAGCTTAAACCGTAGCCTCAAACATCTGAGGCTTGGACCCGCAATGGCATCGCTTTGCCGTGCCACACGTGGTGGCCAGGCCTGGGTCTAGGGTTGAGGGGGAAGGGATTCAGAATTGATTTGAAGGTGGTGTGTTCTGCTCTATACCTGACGAAGTCTTTCACGGTAGAGTTCTTCTGGTCTCGAGCAGCAGTCAGGCTCCATAGAGCTAAAGGGCTTGCTTCAGGCCGGTGATAATGCCATGCCTCGTGCAAAACAGCACAGCTACACAGGCTTAAAAGTTGGATGATGTCGTGCCCCGAGAAAAGCAGCACAGCTTCGCATCTGCCTTGAATGAATCTGTAGCCTGAAGATATGAAAGCCTTGAAGTGTCTTGAACTATGCATCTGCCTGGAAGCCACGTAAGCCCTGAACTTAGCTGGCAGCTGGAAGCAGCACACATGCGGTCTTGGGCAATGTCACATCTTTGATGGTTGCCACAACTGGCCGCACAGGGCTCAATCCTGTCACTGTCCACGAAACTGTCCATAGCACTTGGGTCAGGTCTGAGTTCCACTTGCTGAAGTCTGCAGAGCCCAAACTGCCCGAGTTCTGGGGAATCTTGTTCTTGTCCGGCACATTCAGATCCTCCGGCTTGAAGCTGATGTTGTGCTCCTCAAGCGCTGTCTGGGATGTTATGAACTTGACAAGTGATTTGAAGCCTGTGTGATTCTAACAATTGGGTTTAGGGTTAAAACTACTGGGAGCTCCTTCGTGAAGTTCCACGTCTGGCCACCGACTTGCTCGGTCTTGTGGTATGCAAGCTTGACATCTGCACTCCCTGCAGCCAGCCTCTGCGCCAGGACTGCCTGAACTTCCATGAGTTTGCCATCAAAGACAACAAGGTCGCTGGGGCCCTTCATGTGGAAAAGCAAGAGGTTCCTGTCATCCAGCGTTGCATCAGCAGCCAGCTGGCTGAACTTCCCTTTGCCGAAGCCACTCAAGACAGTCCCGAATGGCACTGAAACCTCGAGTTGCTGAAGGGTTTAGGGTTGCGGTTTATAGGGGCGTTGATTTCAAGTCAGTTTCAGCTGAGTGTCATCGTCGGTGCTGGGGTTCACAAGGTAGATGCTGCCATTATCTCGGATACTCATCGACAAAGGCTCCACGTCCTTTGGCACCCGGATGTTGAGCAGTGGGACCTCAGAACATGGATTGCAAATTCTTGGCATACCTGAAAAGATGTAGGGTTTGCTGGCTAGACACCTGGGCCACCTGAATACCAATCATCTTGTCTTGGGCGATGCACTGCTCAGGTGACACGGTGAACTTCAGACGCTTCGCTGCTGGGGCAGGTCCCACACCCAGGCGCTTGGATCCAGCACTTGGTGTCGATGATGCCTGAGCCTGGTTGGCAGTCTTCAAGTCCTCCAGTGTTCCGTATCGTTTGGCCAATTCATCCACCAGGCCGCGGAACTCGCTGCCGTGGATTGGGTCGTGGAACCACTTCTGGATCAATGCTTCTGGCAGGTGCACCATCTGAGCATTTCCCTCGGTGTCCTGCCACAGTGTTGGAGCTCGGGTTGAGGGTAGGGAGTTCAGGGTTCATGGCAATATCACATGTGCCTTTCCATACACCAGCTGCTTCAAGCTTGGCAGCTCCGGAGGTGCCAACACCTGCTCCCTCGGCAGCTCCTCAGGAGACCTGACAAACTTTGTCCGAGAAGTGACATGTCTTTCTGTGAAATGCAATGAAGATGGGTGCAACCAAGCTTCTTGGGGTGCCCAGACACTTTGAGCTCTGAATTCCGATATTGCTGGATCAGCAAGTCTTGGTGTGTCATGATGAACCACTCTTGGTCAGCATCGTTGGGGAAGACAGCCGTGTAGTGCATGGCAAGGTTGCACTGCTGCGTCTTGTCAACAAAAGCCTGAGCTGCGATATAATTGGCAAATGGGGTTAGGGTTGGGGTTTCACTGTTCAGTTCAATTGACATGCCTATGCAAATGAGGAGCTTCCAGGAAGTTGCCCACGAGGGGCACCATGTCCACGATCTCGAGCAGATGCGAGGAAGGCACCGTTGGGCCATCCTGGGTTTTGAGAGTTTTGTGAAAGCTTTGGCTGATTATAGGCCATGGCAGCAATGATGTCAAGTCAATACACAGTGTGCAAGCAAGTTTCCAACAACCCTTCCAGGACCCTGCTTGCTGCCTGCCTGCCGATCTGGGCGTACTTGAGGGCGCCGCGGAGAGGCTCGTCGGCATTTGTAGTCGGAACTGCGGAGGGGTCCAGGATTTTCATCATGTCGGTTGCTTTGATCTGGGCGGCCTCCGTTGTCCGCCCTTTCACCAAAAGGGCACTCTTTGCCCAGAACTTGGCGATGTGCCCCTTGTCGTCCGTCGGGCAAAGGAAGCGCCCAGCGAGGTTCAGGGGTCGCTCGTCTCGGGCATCCTTAGGTCACATGCTTTTGCTCAGATCTTGCCATCTATCATAGTCACAATCACTAAAACCGATGCAGTGAAGACTCAGTTCTGTCTGCAAAGATCACAGAGAAGGAGTGGTCGAGGTTGCATCCGATCTTCCCCAGCTCCTTCATTATCAGTTCCTCCTCTGCGTAGCGCCCATTCTTTTTGTGACTGAACACCGGAAGGAGAACCAGGCCTAGGTTCCTCGCATCTTCTGCCAGCACATGCTGCACAACCTGCATCTGCGCCGACAAGTGTGCCGCCGACACGAGGCATGGCGAGATCAGGTTCTGCACGCTGACGGTCACCTTGATGCTGCAAAGGCGGGATTGGAGTTTCAGCAAACACTGCAACCAACATGATGAGTAAATGCAGTCTCAATGCGCAGCCATCTGCAAGAGCAGCCTTCAGCAAGTCCTGCTTGCTCTGCTTGTACTGCCACAGGAGCTGCATACCGGCAGCAGCTTCGTCCTCCGCCCAAATGTAGGTTGTGACCTTAGATCTGTATGTAGCAATAGCAATCTAGAAGAATCTGGCATGTAACATCAGATTGGACGTATCCTGCAAACTTGGCTTTAAACAGGTCCAAGCACGTGCTTGTCCCACCATTTCTCCACTGCTGCCCGGGCTTCATCTGATAATTTCTTCTGATACTGAACAGCAATGCCCTGGACATTCACAGTATGGTTCGCACGGTTCTGCAAGTAGATCTCGAAGACCTGCTGATCGTGCTTGGTCTCAGAGAGCAAGCACTCAAACTGCTTCTTTGCAAGATCTCTTGCCGCAAGATCCAATGACTCGGCAGTGGCCGTGGAATCAGCAGCAAGCCCAGCACTCTTGTTGGAACACTGGTCGATGAGCTTGGAGAGACCTGAGGAAACCAACAGCACGGGAAAAAATGGATCACAGATGAGTCCTTCAAAAAAGTTCATGTAAGTTTCAGGCTCGGGATGTCCCTGGGCCCAAAGGTCTCAGTCTTGTTTCTCAAGGCTGTGCAGAGCTCCATCTCAATCACACCATCGCCCTTTCGGACACGGCTCATCCACCTGAATCTGAAGCGAATAGTTAAATAGTCAAAGCAAAAGCGCCCAACCTTACCCGTTGCAGCCACAGCCACTTCTCGGCCAGCAGGCCCTCGATGCCGGCGACAGACTGAACAAGGTCATCACGAAGGCCGACGGCCAACGTGCCTGGATTGCAATCCAAAAAATTATGAACTCCTTCACTTATTATTTGTTACTGTTCTACTTGCCGCTAGGGTGCACATCTCCAATCTCTCCTCCAAATCGCTCTTGCTGAGTCGTTTTCTCAAGGGGCTTGCTTCGAAGCTGGAGACTGCTGACTCCAGACAGAGCGCCGTGGACTCAGCCGTTACGGTTGACATCTTGGGCCATTTCGAGTTTTTGAGCTTCGGAGGGCACCGGAAGAGAAACCCAGGGACCAGTTTTTTGGACGACAAATTGTCGTCCGAGAACGGACACGACTTGAAGCCGAGCCTCGAAGCCGTATCCATCACCACTCCTCTTGCCTTGTCGGGCAAGTCGAGTAAGTTCTTGACCGACATATATTTCCCACCGGTAACCTGATCGGCCTTGACAGACCGACTGTTCCACGCTGTCAGAACGTTCTGACAGTCGTATCTTCCAGTCTTCTGCAGGTTGAGCAAGGCATGAACCCATGTCACTGCCGTCGGTGCTTCTCGAAGCGATCCCCTCGAGGAGATCTTGAACCCGTAGAACCTGCCCAAAAGAAGCAGTCAAAGTTTTCATGCATGTTTTATTCTAGGAACGGCTTGCTTGTCTGCCAATACAAATCCTCTGAGTCCTGTGCAGCTGCTCCTGAGCATCACTGCACTCGATGCTCTTGCACTGGATGCGCTGCAAGGACTTCCAAAGAAGTGGCGCCGCCTGCTGCAGGCAAGAAGTGTCCCTGAATTAGGGGTCCTAGGGCTTCGTGCTTCCTTTATGCTTTCATGAAGCTCTGCCTCGCGAAGTTCCATTCCGTCACGCTTCATGACTGCAAGAATTGCCAGTGCAGTAACCATTCGGCTTTGTCCTTTCACGTAAGTGACGGAGAACTTCGGGAGGATGCCGGTTGCAGCTGGAATGCAATCCTCGTGACTTTATGCAGACTGTCATAGCTACTACTTCGTGCAACTTGCATAATGCTGAAAAGTATCCTTGTCAGGTGGCAGGACGAAGAGGGGCTCTGAATGACTTACAAATCCATCCTTGAGGATGTGTTCTGCCATCAGCTTGCTCTTGTGCAGCATCACTGGGCCGGCAGTTGAGCAATTGTCGTAGGCAAACAGAGAAGCCGGGAGGAACATAGGCTGTGCTTCGTCCTCCCGGGAAATACTGACCTGCTTCCAGTCAGCAGCACATTTCGTATATGCCACTGCTGCATCCTCTCCAATCTGCTCGTCGAGCCAAGCACCAAACTCAGCCCTGGCAGTGTCACTTGCGAAGAACTCCCGCAGAAGCTTTCCCGGATTTCCGCAACCTCTGTAGCTGTGACTGTCACCAACATGTTCGTAATGCTTCCTTGCAATTGCTGCCAGGCGGCACTCCAATGCCTCCAGCACTGTGGTCACCAGCGGCGCCACGGGAGCCGTGACCACGGAGGCAGCATCTGCTCCGTCGGCAGGGTCCTGGCAAATGGAATTAACTTCAGAGCTAGCTTGAATATTGGTAGATGCATATCTCTTGAACTCAGACCCCTCCTGAGGGTTCTGAATCATGGCAGTCCGCTTGACAGCAGGCAATGGACCCCCAAAAAAAGGCTTGAAAGCACTCGAGCCAGGATGATTTGATGCTCAGTTCACTCCCCCCCCACCCGGAACATCGATCATGGAGGGAACCGTCGGGATCGTCAGAAAATTCTGTGGGAGCCGTCGGGAACGCCGGGTTTCAATTGAAACCGGAGGATCTCTGCCGTCTGGGGCCCGGGCGGGCAGATCATCTGATACCTGCCAAAGCAAGAATCCGCGGATCTCGGTGCACCAGAGAGTGCGGAGAGAACCGCGGGTTTCAATTGAAAGCAGTGGATCTGCCTGCCCCTAGGACATTATCTGCTTAACTCAATGTTGAGATTCGAGCGGGGAGTTACCAGATAATTAGCTATGCACAGGAAGAACCACGGGTTTCAATTGAAACCCGCGGATCTCCATGTTAGAATCTCAACGTTGAGATCCGCAGATTTGCACATGAGATGCTATGCGCCGCGATGCGCCGAGTAGTAAGATAGCTTCAAGTCAAAGCTACTTTTATGTTAGAGTTGGGGGACCTAAACCATTATGTCAGTATCTGGTCTGAAAATAGAAAGATAGCTCAAGTGTGCAGCCAAAGACACAAACCAGTTATTCAGCATCATATGATATTGAAACAATACGCTATATACTTGATTCCATGTTGCAACAACATCTCATTTGTGATGCCACTCCTTAAAGTCATGTTGTGCTTCCGGGACAGCAGCAGTCTGTGTCATGTCAGAACGAATTTTTTTCCACAGCAGGCATATTGACATCGTTCGATCAAAAACCGCAGCTGCTGCACATTGACATGGCTTTAGCTCACAGGCTGCCAAATACCAGAAACAAGTGTACTATGTTGTCTTTGGGGCCGAGCTAACCACAGCCAACGTGTGTCAACTGCCTAGTTCGGCACAACGGAAGTTGTGCTAAGTGCTAGCTACGGGCTAGGGCTTCGGATACTCTTCTGCCCACTGGTTGATGACTGCAAGGGCGAGTGCCCGGCACATGTCGGGAGGATACGTCTGGGATTCCTTGGACACCTGCTGCCCATGAACGTGCCCCTGAACACGCTGGTGTATGTGATCACCACAGCACATCTTGTTGTCAAAGGCATCACGCAAAACAGGGCTGTTTGTCATCAGCGTCGTGGGCTTCTTCATCAAACGGCCACTTGCACTCTTTAGGCCGAAGCGGCACTGGTCAA
This sequence comes from Symbiodinium sp. CCMP2592, assembly GCA_905221615.1. NCBI lineage: Eukaryota > Dinophyceae > Suessiales > Symbiodiniaceae > Symbiodinium > Symbiodinium sp. CCMP2592. Next base: position 890,745 of record CAJNDT010001114.1, read on the forward strand.
ACTTGATCTTGAAGCCCTGCAGTTTTGCGACCTGACAGAATACAACAGGAACAAATAAGTCAATAAGTCAACTGCTGGACGCATGTCTGTGCAGGCCTCTTGCCGGGTATCTCTTGCAAAAGTCTGGGGCTCAGACCGTGGCACGCTTCCAGGACTGAGCCGTTGTTGGATGCTCGAACACATAGTAGCCACCAGACTTCTCTTGAAAGTCTGCAATCAGCATGCAGAAGTCTAGCTGCCTCACTGCAAAATGTACGTGTCCATATTTCTCAGCTCCCATCTTTCCCCAGTTCGTGAACATGAGGTTCGAGAAGTATGTGCATGGCGGGCAGAGGAGAACAAAATATGGTCGCTCCCTGATCAGGTCTATGAACACCTGGCGTTGCACACTGTTGTCGTTCAAGTCCCAGCCTGTCTTGAGGTCAATACTCTTTGAGGATCGATAACCTCTCTCCCGAATCAGGGGGCCAACACGCTGGGGACAGAAGACCTCCCAATAGTGATCTCGCAGTGACGCATGTGGCTCGTCAGGAATAGTCTCCAGCATATCAATGACATCAGACCACGGGATCTTGGGCCTTGGCTCATTTGAGATTCTCATATGAGCGCTGCACTGGATTTCTGGCCCCCGAAGCTTGAAACATTCCCGATGACAAGTTGCATTCCAGGGTCGAGAAACAAAGCGTTCCTCAGGTCCTCAGACGTCGATGAGATCTTCTCCTGGGCCTGCTTCTTCTGGCTGCTTTTGGCCTTGGCCTTGGGCTTGGCTTTACCTGCAGCCTTGGGTACAGCAGCAGCTGGTTTCTTAGAGGTCCTGTTACCTCCCGAGCCCTTTGGCCTGCCCCTCTTCTTGCCCTGGCCCGGCTGGGGTGGGCTCTCATCAACAAGTTGAAGAGGCATTGCTAGCTCGGGTAACTCACCATCACATTCTTCAGGCAAAACTACAGCCATTGGGATTGGGGTCCTTCTCTCCCAGAGCCAGTGATGCTACATCGGATTGGTACGTCTGCAGCTTTGATGCTTGAAATGGCCCTATGCTGATTCTAGCCCATCAACTCACTCCTTCACAAGGTGCACAATCGATAGGATATTATGCAGCCCAGCACGTGATTCAGACCATTTTCCAAGCCGCACACACCGGAAAGTAGTGGACCCCAGTCTGTCAGCACTCCTAAAAGCTCAAGCAGCCGCCCCTGCAATAACAGCTTGTCTCTGGTGCATTGCATAATTCCCTGGCTGGGAAAGAACTGGAATGCGACAGCATGTACAATGTCAGCTGGCCCCGTTTCAAGATTGAAAGAGTTGTTGAGCTTAGGCAGCTTGGGATGTGGGTTTTCGGAGGGCTTGGGACTAATTCTAACCCTCTATCGGCCACTTGCGGGGCGCAACGGCTGACCAGCTTGAAAAAAGCGGCTGAGCCCTTCTACCTGACAGCATGTCGCCTGGCTTGATACGCAGGATCACGGCATTGCCTGCACCCGCCGCGGGAATATCGGCACTTGCTGCACCCGAAACGGCCACGTGGATCAGCGGCTGCCGGCGGATCTGGGACAGGTGGGGAGGGACCCGGTGCGCCACCGTCCTCGCCGCCCTCGTGATCGGGATTTCCCTGGTCGGGTGCTGGCCTCTTCTGACCCCTTTGGTTGCCAGCAGCCACAGCCTTAGCCTTGGCTTTCGCTTTGTTCTTGGGCACTGCTTTTGGAGCAGCTGCGGCCTTTGCCACGGCCTTTGGGTTGGCTTTTGCACTCGCCGCTTTTGCCTTGGGCCTGGCTGTGGCTGTCACCACTCGGACATCACCGGGAGCATATTCTTTCCACCTCACAGCAGGGGTGTCAACAGCCATACATAAGCGAGCACGCAGAAGTTGCCAAGTTTCTAGATTCCCAGTCAAGTTGCCCAGATGGCATAACGAGCCGCAGATCCAAATGCGAGGCTGTCACCCAAATAAACTTGAGCTGGGGCGGGGCAGGGTGCACTCCTCGTTGGTTGGCATCCTTGGTCATTTCAAGGCTTCAGATGGAGGATTCCTACGTTGGGGGGAATGGGATCCCACACTTATAGATAAGTGTCCACCCAAGCCGTCAAATAATTCTCAGCCTCCGTGAGGTTCCATGGCTCTGAGCCAAACATTTTGGCAGATTTCAAGAACCTCAGTCATGGTGTCAGGATCAAAAAGGTAGCTTGGAAATGCTGACTGCAAGCCTCTAAAGATTCTGTAGAACCTCCAAAATATTTACAAGCAGCTCATCCGCAGTACGCTGTGGAAGCATATTCCGGCCATTTGGTGCCAAGGCCACGTCTTTCAGCCGGTCGAGAAAGGATGACGGCAAAATCAACTGTGGCGGCTGGCTCAGACATGTGCTGCTGACCCATTCCTTCACCAACATGATGGCATCGTTGGGTGCAGCACTGTACTCCTGCCATGTGAGCTGCATTGCTCTTGCACAACAACAACAACAACATCAACAACAGGCTGCAGGCTTTGATGTGTCAAAAAGGCAAACCAAAGGCCTCCTTCTCCAGCTCATCCACAGTCCAGCTGGTTTCAGTTGCACGGTGGAACTTGGGAAGGTCCTTAATGTAAGTCTTCACTCTTGTCTATATACAATTCGTCTATGCCACATGCCACATGTTATTGCAATCCAAATCTCTCCACGACGAACAAAGCGCCACGAGTGGTTGACGTGAAGCTCTTGCCCGTGTGGGTTGGGCACAAGGCCCGCGATTTGCACACCCAAGTGGCCGAAAAACACGGAGAAGTCGTAGGAGCCTGTGACCATTTTGACCACGAGCTCTCTGCCCCGCACAGGCTTCATCGTTGACTGAATCCTGTCAATGAAGTCCTGCTGCAGAGGCAGGGTGTGGGGGAATGGGAGGAGTATTGGTTTGGCTTTTGCTGACTCCTAGCCTTGGGATGCTGAAGTACATCAGCTGATGACAAACCTGCTGCCATGATCGAGAAGCGTTGATCTAACGGCCCGTGGGTATGCCCCACTTGGGCAAAATTGTGACTCACTGATCTGAACCTCAGTTTCGCAATATGAATGTTTTGACTCCAAAACAAGGTTCCATTTCAAGCAGCACCACAGCAAAATGATAATGCAGTTGAAAGGCTTGTTGGTTGCGAGAAGCCAGCTGGAGCCCATTGCCATCACTTGGTTTTTGCCCTCTTTGACAGCATTGTCTGTCTGGCATACAGAGACAAAGAACAATAAGTTTCTGCGACAAGAGTGGAAGGATGACCCATGCATGATCCAGCCTCGATGATCAAATGATGTGGCATTTTGTTGCCCCTACTCGTCAGCACCGTCTCGGCTTCATCAAGCCCCATGGCCATCATGCTGAACTCCGTCCCCGGGTTCTTCACCATGTCGGCTTCGTAGAGGAAGTAGCATTCCACCACCTCAGGTCATGCCAGGAAGAGAGCAGAAGAGCGGAGGGAGACAAATTCAGAACAAACACGTGGGAGACAGCCAAATGCAAGCGAAAGCACGCCCCAGATCAGGACCCCGCCCAAAGATATCTGGGGTCGCCAACAGGCGTCCAAGTTCTTGCTGCTGGATACATTCCTCGGGACCCTGAATTTGCTCTGGTCGCAATAGTCCATGTCGACCTTTAAAATGCCGCCGCCAGAAGGCACGCTGCCGCAGCACGTGCTCTGTTCACTCATACTGTTTAGCCGGCCCTGAATCTGACGGAAATCCATCACCTGTTGCAAATGTATGCGTTGTGCTTCTAGGATGTCAGCTTTCTCCTGGGCATTGAGGTCCTTCCGCATCCGAGCGCTGAATGAGGCGCAGACGTGGCACCTGGAGAAGGTGGGAGATTAGCAGGTGCCCATCCAACCCCCAAATATTCCAGTAGTTTCTTAACTTATTGATTATTATTTATTTCAGATCAGAGCCTTGAGTGCTGCGAAGTCTTTCTGAAGCCCAAGTACTTTGTCCAGTTCGCACATCCCCGTCGGAATGTGCTCTTGGAGGCTTCTACCCGGACATTGGAGGAGCACCAAATCTTGTACTCATCATAGAAAGTGGTCCATGTCTTCCACTGCATGAACCGTCGCTCAGCGGGTCCCAATCCTGAAAAACTCGAGTCTCCTATTTTTGAGCAGGGCAGAGCTCATGTCTGTGATATGTGCAACAGTCATTAATCCCGCCTGCAACGTTCAGGAGGCCTTCAATGACAGGGTTTGTATCCGCCATTGCATGCTCTGGCAGAGCCGTGTCAAAGACAGGGCCCTGGTCCTCGAGGCCCTCCACTCCTGCAAGATCTTTGGATTCCTATCCTGTGCCCTGCAGGCCCACTCAGACTCAAAACCCAAACTACTCATGCCTTCAAGCTCAACCAGAGCCGCCACTTGCAGATTCAGCTCGGGCTCGTCTGTTTCAGCCAATGGCTCTGCCTCTATTGGACGACAAGATGAACTAGAATCAGCTGCTGGATCATTGACTTACAAAATAAATCTTTGCAATCGTGCGGCCAAATACTGATAGACGAAATGGAGGTAGTCATCCACGGAAGATGCAACCTCAGAGATGCTCACCTGAGAGGCTGCCAGGCCCATGAATGCATTCATCCGCCGGAGATCATCTGGCACGTGCCCAGACTTGAGGCCCGTCATGAGCCGCTGAACCTGTGTGGATCTGTGTTGGTCACAGAGTTAAGGGGTCACTGAAAGTTAAACTGACCTGATGCATCCATATCGTACAACTCCATATGCTCCAAGCAGCCCGCTTCACATTTATCCCCAGAAGAGTGCAAAAAGCCTGGCGGCAGATCTCCTCACCAAAGAGCATGTACTGTACGATCTGAGATCCATCATCATCCTTGGTTTACACAACAGGATGGAAGATGGCTAGTGAAGTCCGAGCTGACATGATGATTTGGTACTGCCATTATATAATACCAAGGAACCAACTTCATGCAAGACATAAGTTGGAAGACCTTCTGGTTCATCTCCTCGTTTGACATCTTACCCAAGTCTTGCCGGAGATTTGCCACACGTGATTTCAAAGAATCGTCTGTGTCAAATTTCTCCGTGCACGTCCAACGACAGCACTGTCGATGAGGCCTTGGGTCATGATTTGATACTTGCACAGACGGTAGGATTCGTCAGATGACCTTGCACTCCCTTGTTGCTATCAAGAAACGACAAACTTTCGGAGGACATCGAAGCACAGCTCATTGAGTGCACAGGTCGCACTTTAGCAGCTTTTGGCACTGGGAGTCCCGGGAGGGCATCAGGCAAAACCACCGGCACCTCAAACTCGTGCCCAAGTGCATCATCTTGGGGCAAAGGAACAGCCATGTTCCCACACGAGGCACCAGCCAGTCTTTGGGCCCACACGCTGCTATGTTGTCAATGAATAGACAGTGTCAAGACCAATAACATTCCCAGGCTTTCAGAATCACTGATTGAAAACAGTCTCGGACAGAGAAAGATACTTGACACTGCATACACCCTGTCTGACCCTGTCTTGCCTGCAGGCAATGAATCGGATGAGGAGCGGAAGCGCCTCGTCCCGAGGGCATTAGGCTGTTGAGTTGTTACAGCACAGTGCAGTTTCGGAGATACAACATACACTGCCTTTTCGAAGCCTGGTAACGTTCAGTACTATCCTAACACAATAAAGGCTCTTTCTAGTTTAAGCGTTCTGGAACCCTCAATTTGGGATTTGTCAAGCCTACCTTTTAAAATTTTAGGCCCCTTCCCAAAAACCTCCCCCACCTCTTAGCCAATTTCTGAAAGCTTAGGAAAACCACTTGTAAAACTCCTCTGAAAGCCCAATGAATTCACAGTTTTATCTTGGATGCCACTCCCTAAACCCAGTTCTGAAAGCCACTTCTGTTTCTTGGCCGGTTTCAGAAGTGCCCCCTCCGAAAACAGAAGTGCCCCCCAAAACAAAACACAGATAACCCCCCCCCAATAGTGCCCACCCCCAGTAGCGGCCCCCAAACTAGCTGGCTCCTCCGAAAACAGAATGTGACCCCTCCACTCTCTCCTATCCTAGGCCAAATGTACTTAGGGCCATTAGCTGGCTGGGTTTCAGTGCCTCAGCAATCGAAATACCTAGTTTATCAATGCAGAGTAAGAAGAGGTTGCTCATCAGATTTCAATGAAACCCTTCGAATGAAATCAGAAATCGTTTTGGCAGGGGGCGCTGAGCCAGTGCCAGAGATAGGTTAAACAAATCTAGTGTGACGGCAGAATTATTGCAGGCACGCAGCTCACCAGCAGCACCCGTGCCGGCACAGGGCTCAGCCTCAGTTTCAAGCGGAGCATGCTGGTCCGTTAGTGCACAGTCCCAGCTTCATGTTACTGTGCTCGGCTTTCTGGCTACCCAGCTGCAGTTTGAACTGCATTTACTGAACAGCGGTAGGACAATAGGCAACTCAAGTCTCGAACAAAAAAGCGCTTTGATTAGTGATCAGCCCTGTCCTGAATCATATTTCCAAAGGTCCCTGGTCCGTACTTGAGTGAGCATAAGACATGACTGATTAGTCTTAGAGTTCTTGAACCCTACCAATACTATAGCAGCATTTAGCAGTCGTGTGACTCGCCAGCATGGCAACTGGCAAGGGCATATGGCATCTTCCCGAGCAAGGTGGCCATAGCGGCCATAGCGACGACCAGGTCAAGGGCAAGAGCAGTGGGAAGCAGACAAGCAAAGGCCAAAAAAGGTGGCAGCCGGGTGACCACGGCCAGAGCAGTGGATCTGGGACCACTGGGAAGGACAAAGGCGGGGGAAGCAGCAAGGGCCAGAAAGGTCGAGAAGACAAGGGCCAAGGAGGTGGCACCAAAGACGACTGGAGCCACAAAAAGAGACAGCTCAAATTCCTCATGCGAAAGGACTTTGACAAGGAGAAAGCAGAAGCCCTGGCAGAGCAGAGACAAGCTTTCGACACGGAGATGGCCGAGGCTCTGGCAGAGCAGGGACGAGCTTTCGACAAGAAGATGGCCGAGGCTTTGTCGGAGCAGAGGCTGGCTTTTGACAAGGAGATGGCCGAGGCTTTGTTGTCGCAAAGGGCAGGTTTCGAAAAGGAGCTTGCAGCTGCTCTTCAGGCCAAGGAAGCTGGTCTCAACCAGGAGTTCGATGCCACTATGAAGGCGGTCATCCAGGACACCCAGCAAAAGTTGGAAGCGAGTACAAAGAATGTAGCTGAAGCCACGGGGCAGACTGAGGCGGCATACCAGCTGTACGAGAAGGTGTACATCCAGCACTATAACCTCGAAAAGGAGCTCAAGGCGAAGACCGAAGAATTCGAGGAGGCGTTGCTCAACAAAGATGCTGAATGCCAGCTGGAGCTCACAAGGCAAGCTGCAGCACATGCAAAGGCCATGCAGGAGCTCCACGATACGCATATGGCATCTATGAAGACGCAGGAGGCCGGCTACGAGGAGACACTTCGCAAAAGAGGACGCCAGGTGGACACTCTTATGTCCCAGATTACGGAAGTCAACAACTTCGTGCAGAAGTACCACCAGAAGTACAACCTGGCAAAGTACAGGCGCCGTGAACCTGTGGACAAGGGGTCTGGGGCATCCGAGGCGTCCAATGCCCGCAAGGATCGGAGTGCACGCAACCTTTTCATACCTTGTCGTGAAACTGATCGTTGCATTTTTTTATGTAGTTCCAAATAAAACCTGAATCAAGCAAGCACGCAGGAGAGCACAGAGCCGTCGCAGAGCAGCGAGCTTCCGAAGACTGAGTGAGAGGAGCCCCTGGTCACTGAGATGCTGAGTCTGTGCAGAAGCCCATGGTACCAGCTAAATATCACACAGCCTGCCTTTTACACAATGTGTAAGACATATAATCGACTGGACGATGGGGCTGCAAAGGCTTTTCCTACTCTGTCGGTAGCCCGTAGCAGCAGCACTTGGCACCATTTCTCAATCCCCAAAGGAACCCAAACTCTCCCAACCCCAAGCAAGAATGCTGCTTTCAAGACAACCCCGGTGGTTGCTTCTGCTGTCTGCTCTGAGCTCGGGCTTTGTGAAAAATGCCACAAGGGGGAGATGAAGTGCTGCAACAATCCCTCCTTAAACGTGATTTGGGTCTCAACTGAACCTGGTGCTGAGGTCTTGGCTGCCCGGTCATTCGAGAGGCCAGCTGTGAAGTTCAGACCTCAACACAAAGATTCAATATCTCAGGTGGGGGGGGGGGCGAGAGCAAATGGTATCTGTTCAAGGCAGAAGCTGTTGTAGTGAACCCCAAACTGCCAAACCTATAACCTCACTTGACACTCACCCTGAACACCATGGCCGCTGAGTCAGTGGCTCTCATCAGCCACCCGCATGTGGACCACTGGACCTGAGATTGTGCATCGGCCAGGACACTCCTGCCCCAGGCTTGCCACTGCCTCAGCGGCCTGCCTCTACTCTGACATAACCATAGAAATAGCCACTGACTCAGCGGCCATAGTAGAAGTACTACTTGTTGTCGTCGTCATGATAGCAATACGAGTTGAAGATAAGGTTTATAGCCACTGGCTCAGCGGCCCTAGTAGTACTAGTACTAGTAATAGGAGGACGAATGGTAGATTTGAAAATAACCACTGGCTCAGCGGCCCTAGCAGTAGTAGTCGTCGTCGTAGTAGCAGCAGTAGCAGTGGAAGTAAGTGGTGGTGGTTGTAGTAGTGATAATAGCAATAGTAATCGTAAGAGTGATAAATTGAGAAATAGCCACTGGCTCAGCGGTCCTAGTAGTAGTATTACTAGTAGTAGTAGTCGTCGTAGTAGTAGTAGTAGCAGTAGTAGTAGTAAAGTGGTAGTAGTGGTAGTAGTGGTAGTAGCAGTAGTAGTAGCAGCGGTAAAAGCAGCGGTAGAAGCAGCGATAGTAGTAATAGTAGTAGTAGTAATAATAATAATAGTAGTAATAGTAGTAGTAGTAGTAGTAGTAGTAGTAGTAGTAGTAGTGGTGGTAGTAGTAGTGGTAGTAGTAGCAGTAGTAGTAGTGATAGTAGCAGTAGTCGAAGTAGCTTTTCTATTTTTGCAGAGTTGAGAACAGCCACTGACTCAGCGACCGTACTAGTAGTAGTAGTAGTAGTAGTTGTTGTTGTTGTTGTTGTGGAGCTAGTTTTCATAGTTGTAGAGTTGGAAATAGCAACTGATAGCAGTAGTGGGGGTAGCAGTAACAGGATTGCCGGTGATTCAGCGGCTGTGGTAGTGCTAGTAGTAATAGTAGGATTGCCACTGATTCAGCGGCTGTGGTAGTGCTAATTACTGTAGTAGCAGGTAGTAATACTAGTTGTTGTTGTAGTAATTGTAGTAATTGTAGTAGTATTAGTTTTAGTATTAGTATTAGTATTAGTATTAGTATTAGTACTAGTATTAGTATTAGTATTAGTATTAGTATTAGTATTAGTATTAGTATTAGTATCAGTATTAGTAGTAGTAGTAGTAGTAGTAGTAGTAGTAGTAGTAGTAGTAGTAGTAGTAGTAGTAGTAGTAGCTAATATTGCCACTGTCTCAACGGCCTTTGCTAGTAGATGCCACTGTCTCAGAGGCTTCCCAGCACTGTTTCAGCGCCTGTTTGACCCCTGCCCTCCCTGCCTGCTGGAAGATAATCATGCTCTTCGTGCGGGCACAGATCTTGAGAACTTCAGCAGCTGTTGCTGGATGCGGCTCATACAAATATATATATATATATATATATATAGATACATACTATACCTAAACTTATACCTAGACCTATACCACATCCTATACCTATACTTATACCTGTGCCTTTCCCTATACCTATACTTTGATACCTAGATACTATACCTATACCTACATATACATGTACATAAACACATACATATGTATATACATACACAGACAAGCACACATATAGATACATACACATATGATTGTACATACATGCATACATACATATTTACATGCATACATATATACATGCATACGTACATACATACCTGCATACATACATTGACATATACATACATACATACATACCAACATATACATACCAGCTGCGTTTTTGCCACGTCTCGGAACCGGTTTTCTCGATTTCATAATTCTTCTCAAACAAGTTTTCGTTTTTTCAATAGCAGCAAACGGCATCAAAGAGCATCGGGGAGCATCATTGGGCATCTTTTTTCGAAGGCTCCAGCTCTGGTATCTTCAACCCCAAATGGCAAGATCAGCAACCCCAAATGCAAGATCAGAGCTTTTCTTCTTCAAGCTGGCCGTCAGCTTGGAGACGTCCACGGGGGGCAGCCCGGGTGCCAAGAACTCCCGAAGAGTTCTCCGGCCGAAAGGCCCCAGCGGCTGTGGCACGCCGCCGTAGCCTGAGCGGATGCCGACGAGAAAGACTCTCGTCCTCTGCTGTGGCAAGCCATAGTCCACCGCGCTGAGGCAGTGAAAGCCCCAACTGAACTGGGCAACCTCCGCACGCAGGACCCGCAGGAGCACCTGCAGGGAATCTATACAGAAAACCCCATGGAACTCGCACCTGTGGGACAAGCCCTGCATGATGCATGTCCACGCTGCAGGGAACAATGCCTCCGCATGTGCATGCATGGGCATGGCCTCATGCATGATGAAACCGCATCCTTCCGCGCCTGCATGAAAGGCTCATGCTGCCCAGGCAGCTTCTGCGAGATGCCCACGACATTCTCGATCACCATGGCGGAGAGCTCGCCCACCATGATCAACATCACCGCGAGCTTGATCACGGCAATGAGGACCCAGCTCCTTGCGTCCAGCGTGGACTGTCGCTTGCCTTGCAGACTCCACGGCGGGCAGGGTGGCCCGCTCACCAGCACGTCCACGGGCCGCTGGACCTTGTCCATGGAGCGGGCAAGGGCAGTGATGTCTCCTGCCTTGCCCGCATGGACAAGCGTATCTGCAGGGAGGTGGTCCTGCAGATAGCGCTCGTACCTGCCCTCGACATCATGCACCATGGAGAAGCGTGCATCCGTGATGCCGAGGACTTGCAAAGCGTGGCCGCAGCCATCGATGCCCGTGCAGGGCACCGCCACGTTCAGCGGCCGAGTGAAGACCGGCGCTTGCCAGCCCTCTGGCGGCTGCACCGAGGGCAGCTCACATGTGAGCTCCCTTTTGGGCAGCTGCTCGCCTTCGGGCAGCTCCACTCCAGCATCTGCTGCCGGTTTCTTTGCCGGAGCCTTGGCAGCTGGCTTCTTTGCCGGCCTGGCCGACATGCCTGCAGGGGACAAGCCTCCTGCTGCTGTGCTCTTGAACCAACGCCGCGGATTTACAGCCTGTGTCATGCTCATGGCAAACTGAATTTATGCATGGGGCTGGGACAGATTGCAAGGGCATATATAGGTCCCGTTGCAGAACACTTCTTTTAAACCCTCTTCTCCCCGGGGGTTCTCTGTGCACGGCGCTGTTGGCCAGTTTAGCCCGTGCAGGGCAAGCCTCTGCAAGGCTCAGTCCTTGTAGTCGCAGCGGCAGTCGGCGGAGATACACTCCAGGGCCTTTCGATCTTTTTCTCCCAGCATCGGGGAGATGTAGCATCTGTAGCAGGACAAGCAGGCACAGTGCCCCGATCCTTGCTCCAACCACCACATCTCGTTCGCCAAAAAAAAGGCGAAGCTCTGGCTCAGGGGCACCTTGCCGTCGGGCCTGCAAGCCTCATCCTGCAGGCGGACCAAGGCGTGTAGGTCTTCTGGCCGAAGCTTTAGGTCCTCCACGGCCTTGAGGGCTGCCTTCACGTGCCTTTCCGGCACGTCCTGCAGCACGTCCTGCACCTCCTGCGCAGCCATGGCGAAGGAGGCAAGCCTTCCTCTCGCAGAAAGTTTTCTCACTTGAGCCTTCTGCAGCTCAGGAGCGCAAGTTTGAAACCTGCTGAAAACTTGCAGAAACAATATCGCCTGCGGCACTCTTATCACTTGCAGCACTCTTATATATTTTTTGGCACCTGCAGGCTGCGTTTTTTGTGGCCCTGGTGCTATTTCCGGACCTTGGTCCTATTCCGCATGTGCAAGGGCCTTGCAGAGGATCTAGAACCTATAGAATTGTTCAGCATGGCTGGGGTATAGAAATCCCAGCAAAAGCCTCGCACATGCACCGGCGGCAGGCGAAGCCTTGCCTATTCAGGCCTAGACCTTTAAAGCCCCTAGGCCTTCAAGGTCTGTCACCAACCACACCTTGTCGGTCAAGAGGTGGACTTCTACCAGCACTTCCTGCAGGATGGCGACGTCCTTGAGCAAGCGGCCGAGCTCCACGGAGGCTTGCAGCGGCATGCCGAGCCGCTTCTCTTCCAGGAAGGCGAGAACTGCCTCCACAGCTCGCCCGGCCTTTTCCTGCACCTTGGCTTGTCCTATATACAAGCCAATGAGCTCCTTCAGGAAGACCAGCAAGGGATTTCCGATTTCTTTGAAAATCGAATGTCCCTGTGAGATTCGCTGATGGTACTTGTCGTGCCAACAGTCGAACCCATCCTCCGTCATCTGCTCCAGTGCATCGGCCGCATGCCAGCGAAGCAAGGCCTGCTGTTGCGGGCCAAGCCTCGCCGCCAGCCACTTGGCCCTCAAAAGAGGGAGCTCAAGTGCTGCATTGAGGACCGACGGGTCCCCTTTGCAGCACTTACATGGCAAGTCGGGAGTGCTGCTTGCCCACAAACTTGGCTCCCACTGCTTCTTGGTCCGCAGGTGCCCGCAGTAGTTGCACAGCATTGCTGCGGCCACACAGAAAAAGCCTGAGAGGCAGCTGAAGGGTCAAGCCTCTACAGCACTATTTAAAAGTGCATGCGACGGCGTAAGGTACACTTCTCGATTTGTGCGTGTCATGCTTGCGCAGGGGCCATCCTTGTTTTAGGGCTGAAGGCTTCTCAGGGGGCCTCACAGGCTGCAGCTGAAGGGTCAAGCCTCTACAGCACTCTATACATGCATG